>VZRI01003338.1:13265-61750 GCA_013397515.1 Upupa epops
GTTTAGGTCAGTAGTCATGCTGAAGACAGTCTACCCTGTTGCTGAAGACAGAGGCAAAGGAGGCATTAAGTACCTTTATCCTCATCTCTAGTTACTTAATTTCCCTTCTCTAGTGGGACCCTGGCACAGGATGGTTCACATCTCTTATGAAATTGCTTTGAGCAGATTTTGGATCACTCTGCTCTCTGTGGGGATGTGGGGAAACCTTCAGACCTTGTTGCCCTGGATTAAACAGCAGGTTTCTGGGGCAGCTGGTTTCTTCACTGGGGCAGAGCAATGCTGAATAAGCACCTGCCCAGCCCTGCTGTTTTACCCTGTGGGGTCCAGCCTCCTACTTCACTGAATTGAGTTTTGCTGTTTGGGGGATGTTTTGGCATCTCTGGTGCTGTGTGTCCAGTCAGCTTGCACAAGTGCAGGCCAGCTGCCTGCTGTAATGGCCAGTAAGGGCTCCCAGAATGGGTTATTACAAGATGAAATGCAGAATATTGCTGAGTAGAGGTGGGCTGGTCGTGGGAGCCAGTCAGTACATGATAGTTGTGGTACCTTTTTTGTCAGCATGGTTAGGTGAGGGGAATGGGCTGAGCTGGGGGAGGACAGGGGACCTAAGAGGGGTATTGAGAGTATTTCTGCATAGAGCAGAGGCAAAACTTGGCAGTTGGAAACTCCTAAAAGAGTCTCTCAGATTAGGAGGGTGGAACAGGCTGGGGACCTCTTGAGAGATAATGAAGAAACAGGACAGGGTCTTGAGTCTTGACAACATTTAACTCTATGGTACCTTTTTGTCTTGCCCTGAGATACCCTGGCATGTCCCAGGGGCACAATCCCACTGCCTAATGCACAGCAGAACTTGAATCAGACCCTATAAGCTGCAGCTCCAGTTCTTGTGGGGTCGCAAACCCAAGGGATGACTGCTGTGAGGGCAGGTGTGCTACTTCTCATCCTGCTGAGTGCAGGGGCTAGAGGGCAGCATAGGCTTGACCTTTGCTCTTGTGCTTTGGTGCTGACTGTTCCATGGTTGAAGCTGCCCCTCTGCAGGTGGGGAATGCTGCCTGACCAGCTTGCATTCCCTCTCGCTTACTCTCTTTATGCTTCTCAAATCTCCTAGAGTTGTTCTTGCTGGGTGAGATGTGTGCATGATGTGAGCCATGCATTCCTCTTTTTGTCCTCAACTCCTCCTGTCCTTCATCACAGGTCTCGGATTTCCGCTTGGCTTCAGCATTCACAGCTACTGCAATCAATGGTCCCCCAGTACAGGGTGGTCTCCCTGTCTTCACCTGGAGACGGTTTAACCACACACGGCACCAGGGTCTGCCAGAATCCTACAACTTCAATTTTGTCACCATGAGGCCGATCCTGTAAATCCATCACTATTCCAAAATGGAATTTCTTCTGTTCATTTTTTTTATGGAAGCTTTCATTCCTGTGTGTAATAAATGGATCTGGATGTCCACACCCACTCTGCCTTCCCTGCCTTCCCCTGGTCTGCCAGTTGGGCACTCTGTATGGACAGTGGCTGCCTCAGTGCACACAGACCTTGGTACCCCACTCTGTGTGTTCTGTGCAGTGGGTCTGGTACTGATAGGCCTGTGCAGTTGCTTGGTGTTCTCTTTGTCTACTTCCTCAGCTGTAGATGTGGAATGTGAGTGAGGTGGTTCAGAGGGCTTTCAGTTGCCTGTGTTTACACTGAGCACTGGAGTCCCTGGGCTGTTTGGCGCTACATCTTGTACATGTCATTAAGTAAACAAAATAAGCAGCTCTTTCATCATGGCCCTGATGGTCCAAGCTAAACAGCTCACAGTCCTGCCCTGAGCCATAAAGGGGAAGGGCCTGAGTTCCTGCAGCATGGGTGGGAGTCTGCGAGAAATATTTGGGTGAAAATTACTGAGCAAGACTTTGGGTACTACTGCAAGACAGTTGCAGCCAGGTGCTGAGAGTGTGCCGGTCCCAGCTGTGCCCCCACTAGAGGGAGAGATCAGTGTGATGTTCACTTGGTGCCTTCTGTTAGCTAGAATAGATGGCAGCACTGCATAGGGGCAGTGAGGAAGGGGCATCCCTAGCCACAAGTTTAAACACAGCATCCTCTGCTTTTGCTCCCAAGGTTCTCTAGCAGTGAAGGTGCCTTGCTTGGGTGCTCTGTGAGGCCTTGCCTGGTCCGACATCCTTACCTCAAGCTTTGTGCATAGACCCACCTGCATGTAATGCAGACCTACCTTTCCCTCCCCTGTTCCAGCTGTGCTGGATGAAGGGCAGTGGAGTACCAGGGACTTTTTAGCATCCCTCAGAGCTCAGCCACTGAGCCCTACATCTATGCTGGGCCCTGGCAACTGCAATGACTGGGAGACTTCACTGGCAGTTTGTCACCTACCTTGTGGTGTTTGCTTGGAGCCTGTGAAGCTCTGTCGTTCATGCTGGCTACTGTCAGGTTGGCTCACTCTCTGCCTGGAATAGCAGCTTTATGAGGACTAGGTCTTTGCCTCACAGGTCATCAATCTTGATGCTTCCTGGCAAAGCACTAACTATGAACTAAGCACATTTTGTTTTTTCTCTCAGGTGGTCACAGCTGATCATTGCCCTGAAACAGATTTTAGCCTCCTGTACTGGGGACTGGCAGCTACAGAGATACTGCTCAGATTGAACAAGTTGGCCAGATAACAGGCAGTAAGGTGCTCACCAGAAAAGGAAGGAATTGATCTCAATCTGAACTGACAGTTGGTAGAGAACCAGGATTCAGCTGCTTAATACTGGAAGCACAGAGTAGCTGGAGGATGGCTGGATGCTACCTGACTCTTACTCCTGGGCAAGGCTGCAGGGTGTGATCACAGCCTTTTCACCTGATCTTAGCTAAAAAGTACTGATGGAAGAGTAGTGTTTTAAAGCTGGTCCCCAGGGACTGGGAAATTGGGTTACTGTGGGGGGCAATCCTCGATTCTTCATCCCCTTACTGAGCCAAGCAGCAGTTGTGACAGTTCCTGTGTGCATGCTCTTGCAAATGGGCGATCTGCCCTTTGCCCAACCTTACACCTCCTACCCTGAGGCAGGAGCTGCTTTGCCCTCCAACCCAGAGTTGCAGGAAAACAGCTCTACCTTTAAGAGGCCTTTTCTATGAGTAAATGGGACCTCATGAGCCACAGGACTTTGATCCATGCGACTGTGGCTGTTTTAGTTTACGGCTTTAGTGGTTGTACTGTTGAAGGTCACTAGGTTCCTCTTACTGTGTTTCCTTNCTGATTGGCCAATTATGTGCTTTTCCCAGCACAACATCAGTAACCAGCAGGTCTGCATGGACCTACGGGAAAGAGAACCAACAGCTTAATTCAGAGGCAGCTACAGAAAGATAAAACGTATCTTTCAACATCTTCTCAGAAAGAAGCAGAGCTTCTGGAGAAAAAAAAAGAGAAAAACTACCTGGAAGTAGTCCTAAGTCCTGTGCATTCTGCCTTTTAAACTTCAAGTTTTCAGCCTTTCCTGAAGAGGTGGAGAGAAAGGTGTCCAATGAGAAGGTGGTTCTGATAAAACTTGCTTGCAGTAATAAAATTCAGTTCAGAGAATGCCAGCATCAGAAATCAGCAGGCATTACCCTTTGTAACTTGCTTTACCACCCTATTTTCTGAAGTCCAGTAAAAAGCTTACCTCTAACAGTTCAGCATATAGGCACTACTGGTTACAACCTGCAGGGCCCCAGCTCTCCCAGGGCCAAAGTCAATCCACAGCAACTTACGGCCTTGTAACAGGAGACACAGCTGGACATCTCATCAGCTGCTCTCTAGGCAAGGCTGCACAGCACTTCTCTGGTAGAAGCCAACCTTTTGTCCTCAGTGTCCTTGTGCTGTGTTGCTGGGCCAGATTCTGCCTTGGCCCACTCCTGGTTGGTTTTGTTGTTTAGGTTTTTGGTTTTTTAGTTTCCTGACATTACACAGTAGAAGCATCAGTGAGCACTCTACAGCAGTGCATGTTGCTGTACACAGTCTGCTGCTCTGAGGTTGTACCGTGCATTTCCAGACACACCAGTGGGCGAATGGCAAAGCCACCCTGGATCAAGTGCTGTGGAAGCATTCATTTCTGCACAGCCCATTATACCAGCACAAACTGCAGGTAACTGCTTGAGCAGAGCACTGCTGAGAGTCTCAACTACATGCAGTTCTGGGTACTACTAAGTAGGCAGTTTGAGAAAATATTGACTTTCAAGTGTGATGGCGTTCAGGCATCACAAGAGTCCCTAAGTTTTTGATCTGTGACTTGAAACAAGGTGCTGGAAAGCTATTACCATCTCCAGTAACTCCTGGTTTGAAGCACAGTTTTAGCTGTCTGCAGTGTTGGGGCCAATAGGCAGCTTTTGGGTGTCTTCTAGTAAGGCAGGTTATTGGTTTCAGCAAAGTCGTCATGCAACATCTTTCCTTCATGGTGCTACATCCGGCTTCTACTCTTGAAAAGCAACAGGGTGGGAGATAATGCTTTCTTGCTCCCTGCACTAAAGCAGCCTTCTTATTACCCCCCCTCAACTTCATTGCCTTTGTCCCGACAAGTAAGTTCTGTGCTCCTCCTGGCATGGGAAGTGCAGGCAGTGGGTCAGCAGAAACCACTGCTATATGCTGAAGGCTTTGCTGCTTAAAAGTGGTGCTGTGAAAAACCAAAGCTGCCTCTTGTACTTCATCTGAAGCCTCTTGCTAAAAGATTGACCATTCTTTCACACCCAGCCCCTTGGAGGGAGAGGTGCACCTTTGGGGTACAAGTTCCTGGACTATGTCTTTCCAGGATGCACCGCCTCTCTCTGCTTTGCCAAAGCACCTGGAAGGTGACGACCTGGAAGCTGCAGCATTGCATTTGCTGTTTTGCTTCTGTGAGAAGACTGGGAAGGCAGCACCACACAGTTAACTTTCTGGTTGTGACCCAGAGCCAAACCATTGCTACTCACGTCACTACTTGAGCAAGGTGACTACAAGCCTGACTTGCCTGCAATGCCATTTCCTGCTGCAGGTGCCAACACTTCTGCAGACACCTTCTTTTTGAAGATGTAATCTCCTGAGATGTCTCGAACTAAGCACAGATGATTCAAAATGTTAAAAACCCAACAGTTTATTTCAAAGTATAAATTTCAGGTTTGTCCGGTAAAACCCCACTATAGTTAACACAGACACACACACTCGTCTACAGTACATACAAAAATGGGACGAACAACCATCCATTTTAATTAAACCGGTCCCACATTTTTCTGTATTTTACAAGTCCAGCTGCAGAACAGAACAAGAAACCAGGTTCTGAGTTTCCTAGCAAAAGTATTTTGCACATTTGACTCCCAACAGCCAATAAATTACTAAAGCTGAAGAAGATTCCCCCAACAGCACTACCCCAGTGTCTTATTTACAGCTACACCCCATGAAATCAGGACAGCATTTCAAATATATTAGTATGTATGTGTACAAGAGAAAACAGGAAAGAAGTGTGCTCCCACGCAGTGAGGAATAAAGATGCATTTTTAACAGGTACTTAGGAGGGATAAAAAGGAAAATGAATTGCTTTTTCAATCTTCTCTCAGAAGGTGTTTGGAAGGAAACAGATCTTGGTGGCAGGGCTGGCTCAGTGTCATTTGAATTCCTCTCCCTCTAGTGTTTTCATACAATGCCCACTCCCACCCAAACCAACAAATTATAAAAAAATATACATTTCATATATATATATATATATATCTGTATCTATACCTATCTCAAGCCTCTATTTAAAAAAATCTGGTTAGATACTTCTGACTAAATGAAAATACTTGAGAGTTTCAGAAGGCAGACTCACAGCTTGGTTTTGTGCAGTGTATGCAGTACTCCAACACTGGGGAATGGCTGGCTGGGGAGCAGGAACAGATACCTGTCCCTACACACAAGGGATTCTCAGTTATTGGACATTTAGGACAAACTGTGTAAAGTAGGGGCTGAAGTGACTTTTTGTTACAGTATGAAATGGTGCTCAGATACTGTTATTGGGCCCAGTTGTGCTCTCACTAAAGGCACAAGGGGTTTTGCCATTGTTTACAAGGGAAGAAGGGTTAGATCCCTTACAGAGATGACACCATGAGCACTTCCTGGGAGAGTATCCCAGTGCTCACCTTTCGTGATCTAACCTGGCTGATGGTAACACAAATAATCCCAAGGAGCAAAGTCTAAGACCAGCTGCTGCTCCCAGGGAAGCTGGTCCAAGCATGGAAATACATATGGGCCAAGGGGGAACCTGTCTTTACAACCCCCGCAGTGCAGCTGCAGTATAGACACCACATCTACAGTCTCTCCTGTCCAAGTGTTTACTGATGTGACTCCAATAAAGCTTTTTTTAGACCTCCATTGAAATAAAGGAGGCCAACAGAAAGGCATTTTGCTCACAGCAGGGCTCCTTTCCAACCAGAAACCAAACTCATCACACTTAAACCAGAACAGTAAATAAGGAAGGCAGTTGCATCTGCAGAATCAGTGCTGTGTTTGCTATAAAGTGACAAGCGAGGTCCAGCGTGCTGCTGCTGAAATGTCAAGTACCCAGTGGCAACAGCAAAAAAAACCAGTCAGGAAATACTTCATACTGGGCTACTGAAAATAAGATGAAAACACTCATATGAAGCATGGAAAAGAAACTAAATCCAACTCTTCCACTTAAAAGCCACAGACTTCAGCCTATTTAGAAGCCTATTATTGGAAGCCTCCAGAAACTTAACACTTGCACCAAGAGCCCAGTCTAGAAGCACAGCATTAACAGACCTGCACTGAATGTTCCTGGATATTTTTTTTATGCTCTCAAATCAATTATTTCTGAATGTTTGTCACAAGCAGCAATTTAGTTCTCAATACTCTTGTTGTATTGAGGTAAAGGATAATAACCAGCCACCCCACAACACAGGGAGGAGAGTTGTGAGCTATGGCATTAAGCAATACTCCTGTTTGATGGCTAATGGAGGAATACTCACTGCAGAGGTCTGCTCCTCTGGGAAAATGAATGGCACAGTTCTCTATATCTCAGTGATTTAAGGCCCAGCTACCTTTAAAGGTCTCCAAATCTAGCCAGGTGTTTGAATCTGGAGCCATGCTTTATCATGTACTTGGCCACCACAAGCGGTTAACATCCTGAACTGGAACCTTTAACATCTCTGCTGGGATGAAGCAGAAGAGGAGACAAGCTTTCACAATGGCTTCAGTCAACAAATGTCAGGGAGCTTATTTAATTCACTCACAAAAATCAGCTGCACTCTGCTGCACTGAGCAAAAACGAAGTGATTAAGCCAGAAACTAGTTTACAGTTCCAGCTGAGAACTAAATCTTTCGTTTTCGTACACGAAGAGTTGTTTTTCTCTACAAGTGCACAGCACCTCCAAGCACCACACCAGACCATCCCTACCTTTGCTGGAATTAAAAAATCCTAATGCAGGTCTCTTACACTCCACTAATTCCAAGTAAAACAAAGCTAAGCACAGTCGTGACCTAACACAAGCATCACTAATTGGATAGGCTCATGGTACAGTCTGGTCTGGACTCACAGTTACACAAGCAGTTAAGTTCGAGGTTGGATTCAAATATTTATTTTAACTTTCAAACTATAAAACCTCATCGTACTGATATGGCCAATGGCCCCTTTGGTACCACCTCAAATACATTAAAAAATGCCCAAGGACTTGACAGCCATCAACTAGAATGAACTGCTCTAACCTCTACTACAGAACTGGCTTTATATAAGGACCCAACGTTCCAAAAGTAGACTAAATGCATTATTAAGTGAATTTTTCCTTGAAATAGACAAAACACTTAATTAAACATAGAAAAATTCAAGGCATAATTGACTACTAGCACCGAGAAATACAAGGACAACTGTTACACAAAGGCTACACATTGTTGAGATGTGAGATTGTGTGAATCTCCTCTCATGACACATGGACTCAAACCATTTTTGCTGCCCAAATCACTGTAACTGCTGTTCTTAGAACACACGCTTCCAGACAGAACATCTTTGTTACTACATTGACAAAAATGCCAATCCCAGGTACCCAAAGGAGTGCAGTAAGACAGGACAGACAACAGCCAGCAATGCATTTCCTTTACTGATCAAAGTTCTTCAAAGGGAAGAAAACTAAAGAACTCACAATCTTGTAGCAGATTTCACCAGCCACGGTTTGGAATTTATTTTTTTCTGACATTTTTCAATGTTGTTTTATGTTTTAAAAGTTTGGTTGTAAGAAGGGGAGCACTGAAATGATAAAGTGTTATCTGCTACGGCTCTGCTATCCAGTAAAGTGGATTAAAAAAAAATAAATAAAAAACTCCCTTCTATAGTTGGGCAGGAACAAGACCACCGGAAAGTGCCAAAATAAAAACCTTCACTTCACATAACACACACTTTACTGTCCAGGTGCATTACAGTTTGGTTCTGCAGGAGCAAGTTTAACGTGTCAACAACTGGGGCAGATACAACAGTTTCTTGTCTGAACATCATGGAAGTGTCTACTAACATTTGCAATTGCTCATGAGTTTAAGGCCAGCATCTCTGGACAAATTTCAGTGTGGTATCTGTCAGCAGAGGCAGGCCAAGGACTGAGACAAGAGGACTGGGAAGTCAGCTTCCTCTCTTCCTCTCCTAACTGAACATCCAGACTACGTGCAACCAGCTAGGTGCTTTCACGGTGCCACACCACAGGGGTATCTTCTTTGGCTGAACTGTAGCGCACAACTTTCCCAAATGAACAGGGAAAGGCTCTGGTGGAAAACACTGTCTGTATACACTAATGTTCTTGATTGGACAAAAACAACTACTCAAGAATTACAGTAAGGAAAGGGCTGAATGACACTGCAGATCAAAAGGAATCGTTCCAGCCTTTACAGAAACAGATTGCTGCTGGCCAGGAAAATGGGAAAAGGGAACTAAAGGCCAGCAGGGTAACAGGAAACATAATTCCAAGCAAATAAAAGACCACCACAAGGTATCTGGCTACATTTATTTTTGAAATTATTCATTAAGGCACAAAATAAATCTAAAAAAATAGGGCTGAATGTATGAGGGGAGGGCAATTATCCGAGATAGAGAGGTACAAATGCATCCTCTACAATCCAGTTTCAGATAACACCTGGGAACACTCCCAGTTGTGAGTGAAGGGAGGGTAGTGAAAGTAGAGGAGCATTCTTGTGCAGGAGAGGTAGGAGGTAGTGGGGTGGTTGGATGTTTTAGGTTATTCATTTCCCGCACCACCTCCAAATGTACACATGTACAGGTTCCCTGGCCGACTCATGTTCCCTTCCCTCCCCTCAGAGGGGGCCCATTACAGTTTGTAGAATAAGACCAGAGCACTCAATCTTCCAGTACAAAAGTGAGACCTTGAAACACCTTTCATATCAGAGCCTGCTCACAGAGCGGCGGGGGGTGAGAGGCAAATCTGTTCTTGTCCTCATGTTAGCGCCTTGAGAGACATTACAGATGTGTATGTTTTGCTTCAGAGAAGCTGCAACTTATCATTTTGTTCCCACTCTGAAGCAGAATCTCAGATATCTGGGATGCCCTTGGATACAGGGCAGGCAGGTATCTAGATGGAACAGCTGCCATGGAAGGGAAAATGCAATTTTTCAAATGGCCCATGACTTGAGCTATCCAGAAACAACAGGCTCTCTTTCTGCAGGCGAGACTTTATTTTTGTTTGGCTTGGTTCTGAATGCATGTAGTGTATCACACAAGTGAATAAAAGAATCCTGCAGAGAGATTTAAAAGTGATTTTCATGCATGGGATCAACCCTCCAAAACTGGGGTCATTTTTGATAGCAGGGCAGATTTAAAGGCTCCAAAGAGCTCTATTTTAACTGCTCTGAGAAGAAATCACATCTGTGGACTGGGGGTCACAGAAGGGTCCAAAACGTCCATAGATATCCTTAGCCCTGACAGCAAAGTAGTATTTGCTGCCAGATACAAACTGTGTCAGAGTACATGCCATAGGTAATGGCAGGGCCTTCACTTCCCCAATCTTCTTCCACTGAGATGGCATAGTGGCACTTGGGTCCTCATGGTAGGCATAGAGATGGTAACTGTCTACAGTGGCACAGCTCCGGTCTACCTCCAGGACGCTCCATGACAGCACAATACCATTCTGGCTCTGTACTCGGGCCAGCTTTAGCTGTGGCTTCTGAGGCAGAGAAGTGTTGGCAGCTTCAGGGGGCAAACGTGGTGGCTGTGGTGCTTCTGGGAGTGGGGCAGGATGTACAGGACGTGGTGGCTCCTAAGCAAGACAACAGCAAAAAGGGAAAGGTAAGAATCTAAAGCATTGGAAGGAGGCTTTAATTCATCCCTTTCCAGGGAAATGGAAACAAATGAACCTACAGTCACTTAACCAACACAACTCTTAAGTCCTGTGTGCAGAGAGCACGCAAGCAAGAAAGCAGCAGCAGAAGTCTCAACAACGTAAGTTCTTAGTATTCAGATATAAATCCCTGGCTGCACACAGGTTATTCCCCTATTATCTCCTCTTTCCACTCAAGGGGTGATGGACTTGAACACTGTGCCCTGCCCTCTATCAAGACTGGGCAGGCAGGTTCACAATGACTTTGAGCTAATCTGTGTTTAAGCTGCTGTTCTCACTTCAGCCAAAACACTCCAGATGGTGGGTTAAGCTGATAACTCATCTTTTTTTCAGCAGACAGGATTTCAGTCACAAAAGAAAGAATGTGTAATGGTGCCACATGCCTTTTATGATCTTCAATTGATCACAAAAGCTCAGTCTCAGTTTCCAGAAAATGTCAAAGGTACAAATGTAGGTTTCTTTTTCCTTTTTTATACCACAGAAGCGTTCCTAGGCATCCTGTTTATGTTAGTCAAATGACTTTAGGAACACAGTTACAGTGAGTACAAAATCGTTTTATTCTTCAAGCCATGGGCTTTTCAGGTTGGAATCAGGAGTAGTTTTTGTCATCTTAAGTGCTCTGTGTGTTACTGGCTTGATTTTTTTGTTCTGCACCTGCAAGTCACTGGCAGACAATTCAGGCACCATTTTTCACTATATGCTGCTATTGATGTGGAGAGCTCTGAGGTAAACGAACAGATCAAACAGATTTTACCACTCTTGGCATGAGCTGCTATAGTTGATAGGGTTGTGTCTGTGCAGGTGAAATGGCTGTAAAGTGCCTACCAGGCATTTCACTATTCAGCACTTTACCCTAAGAGGCAATCTGAAGGACATCACAGAGACAAGCCTGTACACTGCATTGTTATTTCAGAAGGACTACTCACAGCATGCACTTGTGGTGGTCGATGATGCACTGTAAGCTGAGGTGCTCCAGATCCCAGAGTTAGTCCATTGTTCACAACATATGTGGTTGGTTGAGGCATTCGCACTGTCATGCCTGTAAGAAGCATGGTGAACACTGAGTATTCAGTACTTAAAATCAGATGAATATAACACTGTGAGATCAGCTCCTTGGTTGTGGTGACACCAAATTTCAAACTGACACACTCTCCTCAAATCATGAGCAGACCGACGCAGTTTTGCACAACTAAACCACCTTCCATCTTCTGAAACTGTAAAAGTCAGAGCAAGTGTTTATTGTCTGCAGAGGACACAGAATAATGTTTTAATAATTTGTAACATGAAAGGAGTGGGTGGGGAAGTGTGGGAGACACAGGGAGCTTAAGTAGGAAAAGGAAAACCATATCCCTTTGGGATTCAGAGAGGAAAATGCTGCTGCTGCAGCAGAAAGATACCCACTCAGTATTTCTAACTGCCAGAAGGCTATGCTGTGAGTGATCCCAAACCCAAAAAAGGTCACTGACCAAGAAGCTTGTTCTCTCCCTCAGAAAACAGATGCCATGATGGTTAATTCATTTCTGTGGCAAACAGACCAGACTGTTAGATATCTCAACAGCCTAGAACTCACGCAAAACTGCCATGTATTCATTCATTTCATAATACATCTCGCTCTCCTAAGTAACATTTTGTTCCTTGACTGCTGGAACAGGCATGTTCTGTGAGCTCAAAGCTTTTTGCTCTCTGTTAGAGGTTGCCTATGGTGTCCCTCTATTTCTGTATAGAAATACATGATTGGGAGTAATCTCTGTCACCCTGTAATTGCACTGTTGTATAAGATCAAAGTGTTGCAGTACTCTGGAAGACAAGCTCAGAGAACAACATACACAAGGAAACTACAGCTATCGTACAGTAATTTCTCTATTAAACAATCATCAAGCTATGATCATAGGAGATTACTATCAAAAGTCTATGTGACCCATGTGTCTAATGCAAGGAGCTCAGAGTACTAAATGCTTTATTGTAAAAGTGCTGAACTAGATAGCTGCTTCTAACTAAACTGGTCTTTTATCTATTCAGGCTACTGAGATACAGGGAACAAATGCATAATGCCATGTCTTACATGGTTTGACAGACTAAAGCCCTGCGTAATACACATATACACTTTGCAGTAACAGAACTGCCCCTAACAGAATCACAGAAAATGACTGAAATGACCTCCGGAGAGGTTCTCCAGCCCAACTTCCTGTTGAAAGCATGCTCTCAGGTTTGGTTATTCAGGGTTTGGTCAAGATGAATTTTTATTATTTTGATGGAAGCCTGCTTTGATTTCTAAGAATTTGTAAGAAGACATCTGAGAGACAAGCATTCTTTGTATCAGCTATTGTTAGTGATGTGTATTTAGTTGTAACAACTACTCTAATCTGACAAAAACATGTAATTTACATTTTGGAACAAAAGAAGAAAATGCTATTAAAATATTTAACATAAGTCAATGTACTTATGAAGTTACACCCTCAAAACTTATTCTAAAACAACAGATAGATCACACACGTCTCGTAGCTAAGGGTAACAATAAGTGGGCTGTAGTTACCTGGGCCTTTATAACCTTCTAGCAACAGGAATGCAAGATGCACATGTCCCTCAAAAGACACTGCTGCTTGGAAAAACTGAACTCAAATTCAGGTGGCACAAGAGTGTAAGTAGTTTAATAATAAGAAAAACAATTTTTCTGAGAAGAACAGCCATTTCCACACACCCTGACATTTCACAGCAATAGCCCAAGAACTGTCTGATCAACTACTATTTTAAATTGCACAGCTGATTTCCCACAGTCTATGGCAATGTAGCCTAACCCAGTCATAAGACATACTTAGACCTATATTGCTACAAACATGCATAGATGTTCTTCCTCCTGAAAACTATGGTTTCAGAACAAGGAATCTGTTTCTTTTCTGCACAAGTCTACATGGGTACAGTCTTAGAAAGCTCAAGCACACAATGTTCTGAATCTGGATTATACAGACTGTGTCTAAAAAAAAAATCACTAATTGGATGTCACGGAAGTAGGTTCCATACATATTTTCATATTATTTCACATTAACATAGTGATACCTAACTACCTTTCTACAAAACAGTGGTGATCATCTCATTACCTTCTGCTACTTTCTAAAATATTTGCTATGTCATCCAGTGATGCTTAATTGACAAGCTAGTGACTGAAATTACTTAAACTCACTTTTTCCTCATTCACTAAGCTACAGAGGCAGTGATTCCTTAACAGCCTGAGATTTCCTCAAATCTATAAGCTGGAAAAAAAACCCCTAACCTCTATAATTTGGACTACCATTGTAAAACAAACAACGAACAAATCCGAACCCCCAAATCCCCACATCCATTAGGCTGAACATACAAAAAAATGTCACGTTAAAGTGCACCTGTTCCCTACCTGTATTTGGTGGGTTGACTGGCCTTAAACCTGGGTTTGGCATGAGAGTACCTCGTACAGGATTCTGTGCTGGTGGTGCAGAAAGAGTGGTATAGACCACCTGATGGTTAGTAGGTGCTCTTGCTATAGGAAGTTTTGCAACAGTTTGAGTCACTGGTCGATGAGTTACATTCACTGTTGTCTGAGCTGAAAAAAAACCAGACAAACCATAATCTAAGAATGGAATTCCACAACATTATGCCTCTTCCAGCATAACAGAGCCTTTTCAAATCTCACTCAGCTGAGCCTCCTGCTCTTGCAGAGGAGCTGGACTAGATGATCTTTCAAAGTTCCTTCCAACTCCTAAAATTCTGTGATGAAAAATTAGAATTGTCTGTGTGAAATTCTATGAGCTTTTGATAATGCCAAAAAACCAAATAGTAACTCGCACCTGAAATAACAATGCCAATGTATATACAAACTCCAAACAGAAATGACAATGCATCCCTCCAAAAAAAGGATAAAAAAGGTCCTGAATGTATGCACAGTTCTGGAGAATATAAAACCCACCCCCAAAGAGTCTGCAGATCAGATCCTAAGTTGATTCCGCTGCCAACTCATCTTCAATAATCATATGTAGAACAGTAAAGGGGAAAATAAAAGAGGATCTATGCTTTTACATGGTATTAAAAAAAGAAGAAAAACCAAAGCAACTCCCACACTGCAGATGAAATAACATTTAATTAGGGATGGGACTTCAGTGTCAGCCTTGATATTCACTCTGCCAAAAGGATTAATTGCCAAGTGTAGGTGGAGAGAGCTAGGAGTCATGTTGCTACTGTTGGTTTTTTTTTTTTCCATTATTTGAATAATGCAACCACTACAGGTTTCTTCTTCACTTTTACAAACAACAGTATATTCCAACATTTCCATAACCATCCTCAGCAGGATTTTGTTCCTCTCCATGGAATTAATTTGATCTGAATGCTTTCCAAAGTGACAGGATGATCTTTCATTTAAGTTAAAAAACCCCAACTAGTTATGAGAAACTGACTGGAATAGAAGACTAAAAGGTGACTCAAACTTTCTGAATATTCATCTGAAAAGATTAGCACAATGTAGAAGACACAAACCTAGTTCAAGAAAAAAAGCAGTCATTGCATTCACATAATGACACAAGATGAAGTTACCTGTAGGTAACACATGTATGGTGGTTGTGGAAGGTCCGCTTGTTGGCACACCTGTCTGCGGCACAGGATTTGGCTGCAAAGGCTGCGATGGTTGCTGTGCCGGTCGAGCCACAGGTGCAGTGGATGTGCTCAATGCTGTAACAGGTGTTTGGTTTGGTTTCTTGCCATCTGCTTTAAAACCAAAAGTTACAGACAATAGCAAACAGAAATTAGAACTTCAGGAAGTTTAAAAATCTTTATTCCTTGTAATTCAGAGAATGTTCCCTAGTATGACATTTCTTTGATCTTGCCATTTGGTAAACAAAAATGTAGAAAACACATTCAAGTCCAGCACTTTCATCATCTCAATTTTCTCCCCACATATTCCATACTGTTTCATTCTATCATCAAGGCTGCATATTTCAGCACAATATGAAAACCTGAATTTAATGGAACACTATGCCTAAGTCTTTAAAAGTTTCTGTTAAAAACAGAAGACCCTAAAACCTTAAAAAGGCCTGAATACTACTGTAGTCAATTAGTTTGGAAAAAATGATAGAGCTCCCTAAGTAAATCTTGTCTGCCTTTGATGCTGACATACTTCTGTTACTTGCTGACTCTTTCCTTTGTTCAATCTGCTAGTCAGCACTGTTTGTTGCTGTTTTAAGTTTTCATGCTATTTTCTTCAAAGAAATCACCTTATTTTTAGAGAATATTTTAAAATGAGAATTTGTTTTCACTCACTGATGTCCTTCTCAACATGACCTACTGACTTGTGAGAACTGACAGTGTCTGTATCTGTAGTTTTTTCCTGTTTTAGTTTATTTGTGACAAGGTAAAATACTGATTCAAATGCAAGTCTATTAAGTAGCCTGTGCACAAACTCAATAACGAAGCACTGAGAAGCTTTTGCCTGGATATTTCAACTAGATTAGAGTGGTAGGGTTGAGGATGACAACACCAAAGCCACAAAAACACAAAAGAGTAGGTTTTATGGGCAATCCTTTAAAATAGCCATGCAGCAGCCACTAACTTAGCAAGGGGCACACAATACATACTAACATGTTTTTTCGTTTTATATTTAGTTAATGGCAGTGTAGATCAAAATGGTTCTTTTAGCAGCTGCAGACTATTTTGATGGTCTCACTGACCTGTCTTTAACACCAGCTACTAACAGCTTGATGTAACAGTACCTTTGACATACTTTGAAATGCAAGACCTCAAATACACAACAGAGATTCCAGACCATATTGTCTTTCTATGTACTGAATAGCCAAGCTACTCCACTGGAGCCATTTGATGAAAATCTGATTTTCTTTTCATTTTCATAGTCCATAAAAAGGAGCAGACAAAGGGATACTTATTTCAAAAACAAAAGGTGAGATGTTTCCTGCTCTGTCATCCACTATTAGGTTTTATGTCATTACAAAATCACAGAATTACTGAGGCTGGAAAAGACCTCTAAGATGATCAAGTCCAGTCTATGACCTATGATTAGTTCAAGCTTCTTTTAATTTTCCATGAGTATAAGGATTTTCCAATGCTCAACAAATTATCTGAGTCTGAAGAGATTCTTCCAGAGATGCAAGCACCCATTTATTTCTAACATTTAGATACTGATGCAAGTAGCAACTGCCACTGGATTAGTTTGGTGATGCAAGTGCACTCTTAGTCATGACCTAGAGGTGATGTTCTCATGATGCAACTAGTAAAAGCCCAGATATACTAGTGCTGTAAAACTGTTGTCCAAGTAAAAATGACAGCCTGGACAAATGTGAAGGCTTCTTTGGTCTTGCTTTTGCAAAGAAACCAATTCATTTGCCCCTGACAAATCACGAGCCTTGATAATGATTCTAGCTGGCAGAAAATAGCTCAGGATTGTACCAGTCACAGGAACAGTAATCAACTATGCTTCATTAATGAAATGGAAACTAATAGCAGAGACTTATTTAGTTATGTAAGTAAAAAATCAGCAAGGATAAGAGGAAGATTAGGTGTATAATGAGAACAGGACCAAAGTTCAAAGTGATACAGGAACAATCCTAACACTAAATGAACACAGCATCATATTAATTAAAAATATGGACCTGGAGGAGACAGGACAATCTTTTTATGGAAACAAACATAACAGAAATAATTACTACTGGAGGTATAAGTAAAACTCCCAAACTAATACATAAAATGGAAAAGGGCCATAACAAGATTACAGAAGAACAAACATAAGGTATGCGTGCTCAGGAATAAGACAAAAAATGATCCAGAAAATGACAACTGGATAGCCCAATAAAAACAGCTTATAAAACAGAAATTATGTTCTATGTATTTAGTTAATTTTTATGAAAGGGTAAATACAAAAAACCCAACCCCAGAACATGGCTGTTTTCAAGAGTACACCTGTGTAACTTTCTTAAGATTACGAAGCCTCTTCAGCTAAATCTATTAGCTGATTTATTATTTTATGAAATAATTTAATGTAGTGCTCTACACAAATACTACATCAAAAGGACAACAATGGGACTGTGTAAGTATTGCAAGGTACTTGCTGACAGGGAAGTATCAGATTATTCTGTGATAAAAGGGATGACAACAACTGTTCTGAAGATGGCTTTTACTCTGCAGTGAGTAATCCAGCCTGAAAACACCCCACTAACCCTCTTGCTAATAAAAGGATGATTTTCTAGAACTTGACAACTAAGCGGAAAGAATCCCACAAGAGAACATTTAAGTTGCTATACAGTAATGCAGCTACAACTTTGCTGTGGCTGATAGCAATTCTACTTAGAGCAGTGTTCTTCCAATTGCACATGCAACCATGGTGTTGATCTTTTATGGTAACTGTCAGATAAAGACATACTTTATGCGATCAAAAAAGTCATTACAATTGTTATTTTTGATAGAAAGTAACAGCTTATCTGCTGAAAAATATTACAGTACTATGGTATGCTACTTTAAAATATCCCATAAAGCTCTTTAGATTTGTCTTCTATTTTTTACAGTATATTATATAGGACTGAGATGTTTAACTTTACCTAACATTACCATAGTCCAAGTGCAACCATCCCTTTTATATTTATGAGAACTAAGATGACAGCAGCAAAAACTTGATACTTTATCCTACTCTCAGCTAAGCAATTCACAGAATCATCAAAATCCTAGCTGTGAAGGACCTGTGGTGGCTGTGTAGTCCAACTTCTTGTTCAAGCTGCACTGTAATCAACACCAATTCAAATGCTGAATCTTGAGAACACGGAAGAGTGGAGTTTCAACCATCCCTCTGTGCTGCAGTATCTTCCTACTGAGATTTTCTTATCCTCTCAAGCACAGCTTGAATCTCTTGAACTTGCTGTTCATGGACACTGCCCCTTGATCTATCATCTAGCGCTGCTAAGATCTGTGCACCATTATCCTTCTAACTACCCTTCAAGTACAGGCTGATAATCCACAGCCTTTCAGTTTGCTCTCTGCCAAACGTGCCATGGTCTGTTGACCATTTTGAACAGGTTATGTGCTACTCCAGGCTCCCAAAATCCTGACACCATCTACTGGGCCATCTGAACTCAAGGAAGGAGAAGCTAAAACTGGACAACCTATTTCAGGTCTGCTCCCACTAGTGTGCATGTGGAGGGAATATTAAAATTTAAATGACAATATATTGACAATTATGTTGGCTCATAATTCAGCATCCACAATCTACTCTCTAATGATGCAGAGGCAGACTGTCAACTACCTGACATGCAGTCCCCTTTTGGTAGTAACATTACATTCCTTGTTCACTGGAAGAAATGCCACCACATGCCAGTAATGTTTTCTGTATGTGTACAGTACAAATATAGACCAAGTCAAGCTAATCAGAATGTATGTGTAGAACTCAAACACATTAGCTAGAGAAAGCCACTAAGGTCATCTAGAGGAATCAAACCTTTTGGCATTTGGACTTTTATCATGCAGTGCAGAGGCACATGGAGACTACAGAGAAACAGAATTAAGATTCACAGAATCAAATAGGTTAGAAAAGACCTTCAAAATCATTATTTCTCACAGCAGAAATACTGATTTTTCAATTTGCAATGTAATACTTAGTTTTAAGTACAGACACTCACTACTTCTCTGAAATACTGTAATTCTTCACTAATCCAAACCAATTTGAATTAAGAACTGCCCAGTTACACAATACTTCAAGAAAGTGTAATATTTTAAAAGATGAAATGCATCCAAACTGACAAAAGACTGAAGAGGACAACTCTATATACTCTAATTTTGGCATACCGTCCCATCCCAATGCAGAGATGGTATTTAAGCTCCTGCACTCTTGGAAGTTGTTCGGTTAAACGAAAGATTAGAAGTTGTAATAATCTAATACCTGAATACCAGATGTAGAATTAAAAGGTCTTTAATTAATCAGTAAACAGAAGAATGAAATACATTCATAGGAACTTTCCAAAATATAATAAAGAATTCAAATACCTCAGATTATTCACCATGCCTAACAGACTTAATCACAGACAGCAACAATGTTTAAATTAAGGGAAAGGCAAAAATCCTAAAGTCTGTTCTACTCTAAGTATAATTCCCTTTATTTAATGCCTATCAGAATTCTTGAACAAGTCCTGTTTAACTGAAACAATGAGGAATAAATAAGCAGAAGCAGTTTATTCCTTTGTCATTCACAGGATGAAATAATACTTGTAGCTCAATTACTTTTACAGCTAGCAAAATCTTTTACACCTACCTGGAGAAGAACCATCATCCTCTTCATCCAGTGTAAGATCAATGACCCCTCCTGAATCACTTCCTGCCACCTTCCCGCTCTGAAAAACAAAACTCCTTCATTTTGCAAAAGCAAATCCAGAGACCACAGAAGAAAAAGGGATAGAAATGGAACATTCAGAAGGAGAGGTCTCAGATTTGATAGAAACATTAGAAAGAAACTGATTAAATGAGGAGGAGGAAATTTCACATTCATTTCCCAGGACTTGAAAAAAAACCAATCAAGTGACAACTGTATTACAGTATTAAATATTAAAGTATTTTTAGTTTTGTAAACAGTAAAATAAAACCTGATGACCAGGTTCCTCAGGACAGACAAAGGGCTGGGAAACCAACAAAATAATCAATATCTCTGAAAAATTAAGGAGAAAAGCGTAACAGTTACCAGATCCATGTGGCCATGAAGATGCCAACATTGTAAATCTTAGGAATATTAGAGACTTTTATGTGCAATCAGATAGGGACAGATACAGAAGGCCTAAGCACTGAGGTTATCTGATCTAAGACCTTTCATTTGGGTAAAACTAAGCCATCAAGGAGATTCTAGAGACAATCCTCCCTTTGAGGAGAGGGAGAAGTAGTATCATATGATTATTAAATGCAAACAAAAGCTGTGTCCAAATTACTAGCCACTGAATTTGGAATGCCTGACACGACTGAGGTCTTTATTATGCATTATTACAACCTGATTTCTTCTTGCCTTAAGTTCTGATACTGCCACTGGTGGAATTCTGGTTTGGTTCACAAGTGATAGTAGAGACCTCTATAGCGACTCCGTCGTTGCTCTCCACAGAGAAACAACTTTCAGATTTATTAACTATGGGATTCTTCCGTTGAGCATTTTCTATTTCAAAGACTTTCCAGGTTCAGTTTTCTTAGTATGAGAACTGATTTACCCACATTGAAGCTTAAGATAAAAGGCACATTCAAATAATCAATGATTACTTGTTTAGCAGAAAGTCAAGAGGAATTCTACTGTAACTTTATTATCGCCCCAGTTAATGATATGTATTTTTATTGTCTCTCTCTGCCAGAAGAGAGCAGACTGAAAACTGGAGAGGGAAATTTATAAGGAACTGGAGAAAGAAAAAACCTAGCACTAAACTATTTATTTTTCCCCACTATAAAATACTTTGAAGAAATTTCCTTGCAATTCTTCCTCTGTGAGGTAATGTAAATCCTCAGTAAAACAGTCTTTATGAGAGTATAATATAATAGTCTTTGAAGATCTAATTAAGTTTGCCAGTCAAGAAAGTTCTTTGAATTACCAAGTCAGTGAGTGTCACTGCATACATTTTGCATGTTGGGTGTGCTTGGAAGGCCAAAATACTGGGTTAGTTAAACAGTCAACTATTGAATCAGCTGATAAAGTCTCATACATGCTCGTCTCAGGAAGAATGACCTTCTTGTCATTAGCTACCCTATTCAAGGTTTCCTAGAAATTTTCTCACCAGGAACTATTTTTAAGTAGTTAGGTGCTTTATACAACCCACACTACAATTTGCAGAGCAGCATCTTGAGTACTATACATCCTCCAGCATGGCTCCAAGGCACACACTGTAGCTAATTCACAAAGATACTTTGCTGCACACACAGCACATCCTGAAATCCTGATGACTCTGCCTTCCCAACCAGAAAACTGCTCCACACTATCACTGGTGAAATTAAACATGTCCATGATCTGAGTGAGCAGCTCAACTATTCTATCCCAGATGTTTCTGGAGTGTTGTCACCAGCTGAATGGTTAAGACCTACAGAATGAACCATTTTGAATCAACCTAAGTCATCCCCGCCAATAGCAAGTAATATATATTTTCAGCAAATCCTGTGCCCAACCCACCAACATTATCTATTCTATTTTACTGAAAAATTGTCTCTGGGAAATTCTTCTTCCTATGACTTCAGAAACCTTCACTTTAAAGCAGAGCTATGTTTGAAGACAACAACTGCTATTGTTTCTGTAAAAAGAAGAGAATTGTATTCTGAGGAAGAGAAGTGAAGATTCAGATGTGCTGCTCTAAGCAAAATTAGAATCCAGTTGATGTAGGCTTGCGAACAGGCCCGATGAGGGCAAAGCTAAGCCTGACACTAGACTTTCAATCACATATGAACACCACTTATATTTATGTCAAAAATTCAAGTAAGAGAACAAGTCTTCTAGCACCTGAAACTGGTAATGCATAAAAGCAAAGTCATGGCATTCTGGTCTGCTATCCATTTTAAATTTTCTTCAAACATCAGACAGGAACCTGAACCTGTTTTATCTGATCTCTGCGGAAGAGCAAGATGATGCACTAATTAACATCTTCTCATGAGCAGCTACACTAGTGAAATACTGAAAACTACACTGAGAACTCAAATCATATTCCTGGTACTTTAGTTCACATATTGACTAGGAAGTCTGATCTCAATTGCTTTAAAATGTCAAAGATACAACAGAAAGAAAACGTCACAGTAATATAAAGAGATCTGAATCTATTTAGGTTTTTTGTCACTGTGACCTTTAAAGCAAGCAAAACTACTGCTACCAAGCCCAGAATTTGTCAGAACCAGAGCACCAGTCTCTGATCAGACCAGAGTGGCACTTAAATTTAGTTGTTTACAACAGCATCCGAGTAATTTCCAGTACACAAACAGAAAAAAGTTTATATTGAGATTTAAAAAGAAAGGTGAAACTTCTAGCCTCCCTTCTCCATCCTGTTTAACAACTGATGTATCTTAATTTATATATCTTTTAACTCCAAGTAAGTAGAAAAAAAATACTGTCATTCATGCTGCCATTCTGGACCTGTTTTATCTGTAGGTAGCTTTGAACAACCTGGAAGCAGAACATCAGGAACTGAACCATCCAATTAACCAATTAACCACAATTAACCTGAGCTGCCTTAGGTTAACTTTCTCTGCTTTCACATAGTAGCCATGTGCCTACCAATCTTAAAACAATGCAACAAAAAATTACAATAAAAGTGAAATTAAAAAATAAACCTGACAATTACTACTCTGAAATGTCAATAGTTTTAAGGTTAAATGTGTATTTTATTATTAGGAAGAAACCAAGAAAGATTCAGGACGTCCTCTTTTCCTGACATCCTAATTTTAATATTGCTGAATCTTCATTCTTCATCTGGTTTGCGAACTTCCATTTGCAATGAAATGTTTTGCATAAAATCCAATCTGTCCTGTAACTGAAGGAAGAAGACATACACAACTTGGAGTTGAAAAGCTAAACACTAGGAGAGACTGGACGACTGCACGGTATGATAAAGAGCAGAAAGGAGGTGAAAAAAGGAAATAATATGGGAAAAAATAGGCAGCAGATGAAAGACAGTAATTAGAGGCCAAGCAGCAGCCAAGCACACACCAGCACAAACACCCTGCTATTCTTATTCAGTGCTGTGCATTCCAAGGAGAAAGCACTTCACATTTACAACCTTGATCTGTTTTGAAAAGCGGGTTCTTCTAAAGAAAATATAGTCAACTTGCAGGGCCTCAGCCACAGCTTCTTTAGTTTGCAAAGTCATATCCGCATCTGCTTCATTTACAAGTTTACAACAGACACATGTACAGTGTCTGTTGGCATGCCAATGCCCCAGGCCAAACCTCTAACTTTACAAGTGTGAAAGAAAAGAATTTTGATGACAAGGACCTAATTTGTGAAAGCAGCAGATGAAAGGCCTAGATCCGATCAGGGCAAAGCCAAGAGTCAATCCTCATCCCTTTCAAATATCTGAGACCTCAGCTAAACATCATTTAATCAGTTAAGTGCAAACTGCTTTATTGTGCAGATGCCAGATAAGGTAATGAAATGGACATACACTATGAATGTAAGTATTCAGATTTGTGCTTTTGTCTCAAACAAATTTTACCCTTTAGTATTTTCCAGTGTTCTACTAGCTGCAAAACTTTTGCTGAAAAGTGATCTATAGTATTGATTCTTCTGAGTAACAGGTTAAGATTATTTTAACCAAGAAAACTACTAGAAACAAGACTTTGTCTCAGTTTCTTACATAAAATCTCTATTCATATTAAATCAATTGCAACTCAATTCAGTGTTTTCAACAGAAGATTTATAAAAACTACCTATACTCAGAAAGTATTTTAAACATACAAAGTACTGAGACATACTCATGGGGAAAAGTGCTAGGAAAAAGAATCAACGATACAGTTTTCCATAAGGAAGAAAAAAAATTATCCTTTGACTTTCTAGAACATATACCACATTGTAATACAGAAAGTTTAGAAGTAACTACAATAGTGTTCTTACAAGTAATAAACATTCCAAAGTTTGTTAAAATGCATAAATACAGGAAAAGAGTAACTGGAATCTGAAGTCACAATTGAAATTTTACATAATTATAAAATGTTACATAGGTTTTAAGAACTTTCTTCTGTCTTTTATAAGACTGCCATTATTTCACACATGTTACTGACTGCAATATTAAATCATCAATAGCAAATTAATAAAGGAATCCACCTCACAATAAAATGAGGGAATAACTCTGTTGCTGAAGTAATTTTAAAGAAGTTTCCTCATCTGCCTCTGGAAAAGTAGGGACACTGAGACAGTCTACTTGTTACATTTTTCCACATGCCAAAACTGTTTTACATTGTTGTGAAATATACTGCAGTACAAGAAAGAATACTAGACTTGCTATCCAGCAGCTTCTTTTTTTCAGATCAGCACTGCTGCAAACTAGTTTGATTCATCATTTGCAATTTTGGGGAGGAAGAAAAAGACAGTGGTGGAGCGGGACAGAAAAAAAGTAGTGCAATTCCACGAAGAAAACAAATACAAAGAAGGAGACTGAATTTAAAGGTCAAAGCACATTTGGTAGACAAGATGTTGCAAAAAACAGGTATCTCCCACCACAACTACAATTGTGAACCCTGTACATCACAACATATATATGCCCATGGCAAACTTGTCTGGAAAACTGGGAAAGAAATCTCTAAAACTCCAATTGAACAGCAAATTTTGTGTAACAGCACAGATACAAACACCATCACAAATACCATAACACATGAAAAATCAAAAGATACATTCTGGTATTTTAAAGAAAGTTCTGAATATCCACTTCACCATTCACATACAATATAAATGACTGAAAAGATGGTTTGGTATTATATAACGCCATGGTTCAGTTGATCAGGGAGAGAGAACAAGGCTACTCATTGTAATGCCACCTGCTTTTCACAAAGGAGCACTTCAGTATGCAAAAGTGAAAAATTAAGGGGGAAAAAAGCAACAACAAAAAACCCACAGTGCAAAATAAAAAGCAATTCCAGGGTAGTGATAATCAAAATTATCAAGAGTATACTTGGCACACAGACACACTGCAATTTTATTATTAACAGCTTCTACAGTAACAAAACAGAACAAATTGTGGGGTCTATAAAATAGACAATCCATGAAGCTTCATTCCATCACAGCCATACAGGACGCACCAAGGCGTTATATAATAGCAAAATCAATCCCAAATTATGGCAGGGAAAGTTAAAAGTATGTTCTGGGAACAGTGTGTGTGGGTAAGATGGTGATACTGTCTTTGGATACGTAATTACAAGGCCCATTTTATGTTTGTAGTCATGCATATATAAAACTACAGATTTCAAACACGGTCTAAGCAACTGTGCAAAGTAATTTTTCAATCTATTTTAGGGCATATTTCAGTCACTAATTGCTTCAAACTTATCACTCCTTAGTGGTTATTTTTTCCTATGCAGTAACTTCCACAAAACTGAGATAACTATTCCAGCCTTGCAAAGCTGTCATGAAAATTTATTCAACTAGGAATCAAAACGTAGTTGTCGTCTCTTGCCAAGAAAAAAATGCAAGTAATAATGCAATAGTTAGGGGTTTACAGAGTACACAGCTTGCACAACATTTCAGAGCTGCAATATACATTTTGATAGTGTGCGATAACAAGTGTATGACTTGTCTAATACTGCAATATTACTAATAGACATTTACATACTGCATTTACAAGACTTGCTGTGTTTTCCCTGCCCTTCATTGCTACTGTGCACAACACCTGATAGAACGATAGAGTGGTTTACATTGGAAGTGATCTTAAAGATGATCTAGTTCCAATTCCTCTAAACATTTCCTTGCAGATAAGGTTGTTCAAAGCCACATTCAACCCTGCCTTGAACACTTCTGAGTACAATACAAGCACAGAAAACATTCATAGCCAGTTTTAGTAACACCTCAATATTACAGACTAATTTCCTTGGAGCAGAGAGTGGACATTAGCTCTGCTGCCCTTAATTAATAGGCATTATAAATCAAAAGGGCTGCCAGAATTGCTGGTTTTAGGAACTAGGAATCATAAATCCAACGAAAAGCCATAAAGGATCACTTGATACAATGCTTAAAGTATTTCTCTATTGCTGTGACCTTTTTTCCTTAATATAGCAATTAAAATGGTATACAATAAACACATGCATGTCTCTTAACTGGTTCTTAGTCTTCTAAGATGAAATATCTGCTTTGTTTCCCCACAGCCCACTGACAGTTTCCCAACAATATTATTTGGGATGGCCTACTTGGATGATGGAAGACCATACCATTAATCAGCAAATACATTTTAATTAAGGCACTTTTCTCATTACTTTAATGCAGCTTGTAGAAGCTATTATCTGTGATTGCTGTGATGATATAATCAGTTAGATTAATATTGCTCTCTTCTTTTTGTCTCCCCAAATGACAAATTGCAGCCCAGAGAACACAAGTAGATTTAGTTAGTGAAAACCACTCTCGGTAACTTGGGGTGGTTCAGATAACACAGATGTGATCCCAAGGAAAGACAAATCATATTAAAGATCATATCATACTGGACCCACTTGAAGCTTGTTCCTTACAACAGCCACCCAAATTCTGTTACGTCACAGTCTATTGGGAATTTTTCACGTGATTTTTTGATTTGCTTTTAAACACCTGCTATCGTCTCAATAATTTAGGTTTCTAATTAGTTTCAAGTAAAGGTTCTACCTCCGAGCTGAGAGTAGCTAGCTGCATTTTAGACAGCACAAACACAACTCCAAGGTCAGAGACAAAAACCAAGCAGCCCGTTTCACATATATAATTACATAACTTTATTTTCAGTGACAAACCATGAAATGCAAGGAAACATTCACTGATAACACTTCAACAATATAGAATCAATAGCTGCTTATAAATCGTATGCTGACGTATTCACTTTGTTCACACTGTTTCCCACCAGATATTCACAAAGTTTGTTACACACAGCAGAGTAAAGGGATAGGAATTTATATAAATGTACTTTATTAGCATTTTACCAGATGAATATCCAATACTCAACAAAATAGCTTAAATTAAACTGCACTTCATTCAGACAAATAAAGGCATTTGAGAAACAATGGGAAATGAACAGGACACTTCCAGATTATATATTTCTAAACTAATATTAGCTTAAAAGTTGAAATGCACAGATGAAATCTAGCCTAAAACATATTCACTCTGTAAGGGGATAAAGTGCACACAGATTGGTAAACAGGGAAGAACAGACTATTCACCTGACCAGGTGTTTTCATAAACATAGCATAATAATTCTGAAACAGACTGACTTCAAGTCATCCATATTTTAATACATCCAACCCCATTCGAATTTGTTCACTGTTATTCTATGTCACAACATAACTGCTTTTGTAGATTTTCTTAATATACCATAGATATATTTATATTTAATATATATAAATCCTGTCTCTATAACTGAGATTCATAATAAAATACGTAAACATCACTTTAAATATTTGTTGTCATTAAAAAATTTCTTTACCTCTGTGACAATAATATTTACCTCAATATAACTTTTGTTATGTTTTCAGAAATGCAATTCTAGGACCTTAGGCAATATGGACTGGCCTTTGGCAAAATGATTTGGACTGAATAATGACGTCCAATTTTTTAAGTATGAAGGAAAAAATTACAGATACTAACACAAACACAGTGAAGACACCCCCTCCTGAATCCTCATGGCCATTCCTTTTGGAGCAAGAAGCAGAGAGACAGGTTGTAAAAGGGGAGGCAGTCGTACAGCAAAGCTAATACACTCAGGCTGTGTAATGAAAACTTTGACTATATTGACCTTGACCTTAGCAGTACATCAGTATTGAGAAGTTGTATAGTTGAGAATAACCAAAGAGATGTACTCAACTACAAACCCAACAAAGCCAAGAACATGTTGAGCATCAAAGTATTCTTCCAATGCCTTCAGGTATTTGACGCCGTACACAGTGGAGCTCTTCAAAAGGCATGTGCAGTGAGGAACACATAAATTTCAGGTCTACCACAATGTAGATCACAGTAACATACAGTGGGGGTGAATTAAATTGCAATAAAGCAATTTAAAAAATAACATACTGTGAGATACTGTGCCAGCTTCATAAAAGTAAGAAGTAATTAGGGAACTCAAAATTGAACATCAGAGATTTCCAAACTTATCAGGAAAAAAATGCAAAAAACACAAGGTCAGAATTCACAGCACCGGTACCAAAGCTTCATTATGAAAGCTCGATACAAAACAAAATATACACATGTACTATATACAGTTCCAGTCACTCCCCACTGCTTTGAGAATCATCTCCATCAATGGAAATAGAGTCTAATCAATATTATGACATTAAAAAAAATAAAAATAAAAAGCTGAGTTGACTAAGTTAAGGCTAAATGCTGGGTTTTTGCAACTGAAATGAAATACTTTCATGAAAAGATTTTGTAATACAATTCAAGCGTAACAGATGATAATTTATTTCAAAATATATTTGTTATATTCAAATTTCTGAAGTGAATTTTAAATGAGAAATAAGAATTCTTCACTTAGAGCTAAAATCTAAATTTTGGCTCACCAACATGCTTCACTAATAATGGAAATACAATGCAAAGGCAAAAAAAACCCCAAAATACGTCAGTTACTGGCTGCTGGAGGTTCTCCACTGGTACTGCCACTGAGATGCCCACCTCATGCCCATTTTGAGAGAATTCACATTGTTCACACAGCATAACTAGTACTGTGATGAAGAGAACTTGACATTTTATGTTACAGTTCAAGCAAACAAAAAGCTCCCCCCTTGCTCTCCATATCACTGTATGTATAGCCAAAGCTCACTTCACAAAAGCAGTAAAATGCCTCTGCTGTCTGCCTACTTCAGCTCTTCTAGAATGGAAATACAAGTAGGAAAAGATTCCTGGAACACTTTGGGTGGGAAGACAGGTATTTCTAACTTTCATGAATGGAAACATGTTTTATTAATTAGAATTCAAATATTAGCAGAAAGCTTAGGGGATACTGACTCCAGCTCCAGTCCAAACCAGAAAAGCTCTTACTCATATAAAAAAAAAATGTCTCATATAAAAATAAAAAATAATACTGCAGTTCTCAGCTTGAAGTATCAGGCTCAAACTGAAGGCTGTAAAAGGACACTGTACAGTTGGTGAAAGACAATTAGAATTTAGCAAATAAGAAGCCAAAAATACCCAATTATGAGCCAAGAGAATGGAAGATAGAAGCCAACTGATAGTTAAAAAGAATTGGAGCCATTCCCAGATTGGCCAAGAGAATCCTTTTTTCAATGTAAGTCACCAACTAGACTCGTGTTAACAAATTAAAAGAATGAGCAATATGCTGTTACAGTACATGCAGTTAGGACCAGGGCAGGGCATGTGATTGGTATGATCACAGTAAGCAAGAGAGAACAAAAAAGAATCATCCGGCAACATATGTTGCTTGTTTCTGCAGGTTAAATGCTGGATGCTAGTATGCTGGAACAACCAACTACCTGAGACAAAGGCAGGTATATTTTTTTTTTGGGGGGGGGGAAGTAGCAATACAAAGCCATCTTGGTGAAAGTGTAGCACAAATGTCTTCAAAGATGACATTAAATTAGACAGTCTGACTGAATTATGAATTCTAAGAATCCCTAAAATTTTGCAATCTACATTACTCTAAAATATCCTAGAGGAGGTTACTGCACAGTATTTAGAGAATTTGTTGTGCTTTGTCAGGTCAATTTTTCTTTTTCATATGTATTAGAAAGGATTACTTTATAATTTCCATTAGATTTACTCTACAACTGAAAATATGTTAATCCTGGATCCCTTATCTCTTTCCTCTAGTCACTGATGTCTCAATTTAAAGCTGCAACTAAGGAAGTATAGGACTGAGCGGAAGTAATTCTTATTTTAACAATTATATCTGATCAACAACAGCAAATTAAAAGTTACTATAAACCACCGTATATAAAATGAATATAGCACTTTCAAAATCTTTTTAGCCTTTAACATGATCCATCAGAAAATGTAACACTCTATTGGTCTTACACTTTGGAAAACTGATGCAGTAAGTATCAACCACCTCTCCAAGGCCACAAAGATGAACACACAGAGATAAAAAAACTCTGCCGTTCAAGCATCACGTCATCTGTTCAAACTGCACAAGGTGATATATCTTTCAAATAATGAATGATTTCAAATCATTCATTATTTGAAAGCCCATCCCAGCAAGGAACCACTCCATAGAATTAAGAGTTTATCATGGTCAATTTGTTGTTTCAGCTGTGACTTTTCTCTATCATGTCCACTTCTGAACAACACAAACATTTCCAGTTAAGTGCTTTGTGTGATAAACCATATACGACAGGGTATATGTGTGTACACACACACACACACATATATATATATGGATGCATTTAAAAGGATGAATGTTTTAATTCATTAATATAATGGAAAACTGTTTTAGATTCTACATTATTTCTTCTTCCAAAGTAGATCTACCAATATTTGTTATTTGATGACCAGTTCTCCATTTATGGAAAGTTCTCTTGTCAGACTCTCTGATGAAAGTGGTAGCACAGAATAGCAGAAACAAACAGTGAATTAGATTTTCAAATATGATTAAAAATTAAGTATGATTAGCCCCCCTAACTTGTAATTATTTATGTTTTTCTTTAAAATCCTTTTCAATTACAATTTAATTTCTGACAAAATTCACATCCACTTGTCTGAAAATCTGCAAAAATCTCCTATGGAAAAATCACATTACAGGATTGGTTTACTGTACCGAACTAATCTAAAGAAGTTAAAACTAGATATAATGTTTGAGTAAGGGGTTGGTGGAGAAGAACAGGAAGCACTTGTGTATTTTACTATACTGACAAAGACTATAGTGACAATACTGCAAAGACAATGTAAAATATAACAGAAGGGGAAGGTGAGAGGATATATAAAACATGCCTCTCACAAGGTAAGCACGTACAGAGAAACACTTCAACTCTAGTAACTTGCCATTTAGGTAACAAACTCGTTCTCAACCATTTTAAGAATGTTTCATGCACAACTGATCCAATTTCAGTATCAAATAGTGCCTTTGTAAGACAGAATGAAATCTTAGCCAGAAAAATGAAATAGGAAAGCGAAAGACCTGCAACAGAAATCAGTATTTCACAGAGATAAATCCATACAGAAGAATGTTGAGGGAAAAATGAAGTACAACCCTCTGGTAGGTCTTGTAACAATTTGAACAGAGAGGGTGACAGTGGTCAAGCAGTTCCAGGTGTTGCATGTGTATGTGTATATTTGTAGTGTATATGTGTCCATTGGATTTTGTTCAGCTTCTACTTTCTCCATGCTCTTCAGCAATCAAGATGCTACATGAGTGCCAGCAGACACAAAATGGTGTAATAAATACACTCTTTAAAAACATAAAAGCCATGCACTTGGTGAAGAAAGAACAGCTCTTCAGCTAAGTGGAAATCAGTATCTCCCTTTCCTTTTTTCAAAATAGCACTGCTCAGCCACTTAAAGAGTCACAGCTGCCACAGAATGTCAAAGTCCAAGCCCCACTCTTTTTCAGTTTCTGTTCCATCACTCACTTCAGGAGTGTGACAGGGTAATTCTTGCTGAACCAGACTAAGGAATTTACTTAGCAGATCATGTGAAAGAACAAATCTGATAATTTTTCACGTTTTAAAATGAATTTGACATCAATTCCATCACAAAAGCATCAAGTCATTGGTTCTTGTTTTATCACATGCTCTATAAAGACAGGTTTGTTACAACAGCCTTGAATGGGACTGGCAGTTAGTTTCCCACTGGCCATGTTCTTGGGGAAAAACATCTTGGAAGAACTGTGATGCAAAAGCATGGGGCTTTTGGAATTCAAAATTGGCCATCTCTCAGTGACTGAAGTCACAGAATTGGTACCAGGTAGCACCACAGATTTCTTAGGGAATAAAATTTTGCTTTGCTCTACAACATCACAGTTTATAGAAGTGGAGGCACCAGACAGTGATTGTTTTATCACTTCATTTGGGATCTTGCTATATATATAATTGGGAGTGTTATTCTCCATTATATCTGACCAAGCCCTGTAGTGAACTTCTGCAGCTCCCCAGTAGTGTCTAATGGCAGACTCAGAGCGATGGCCTGTTACTGCCATTATTTCTCTAGGTCCCAGTCCTGCTTCACACAGTAGTTGGATAGTGGTAGTTCGGAGAGAGTGATTGGTGTATCGTTGAGAAAGCCTAGCTGCCACACTTATCCTGGGCATCATGGTACCCAAATAGTTCACACCCATTGGTTCTCTTTTGTACCAGACAGGCTGTTCTTGCATTTGCTCCAATGTTAGCTTTAAAGGATGCAGGTAAAAGGCAGGGGGTTCCGGAGGCAACTTAGACAAATAAAGCTCCAAAGAAAATACAGGACAGTTTGGATCCCCTGGCATATCATACATTTTGCCCATTTTATGAGGGTCTTCTCCATTTTTTCCTTTGCTAGGATATCTAAACATAGCGTATCGACGCCCACTCTTGTCTTTCTCAACAACAAATGCATCTGGAGCCAGATCTCTTAAAATTTCCCTCCCTCGTTTGGCAAAATGCAACTGCAAATCAAACCACACCTTGTTGACAAGTGCCAGTGGACTGTGCAATCCCAACACACCAGATTGTTTAATTTTACGCAAGTCCTCAGCAGCTATAGGAGGATGGTGGTGAGTCTCATCCTTTCCCTGCATGCGTAGCATCTTCAGCACGCCCACAAATACCATGTTTGCACTAGTAAACTCTTTGTCCTTCATTAAGCAAATCTGACGATTATAAGGTGGCATTTTGAGATGCCGGTTTAAGCCAGCACGCATTGACTTGTAGCTTGCCACACTGTAGGTATTGCCATCATGATTCCTTATTGTGTAATAAAACTCTCTTAAGATATCATTGAGTTCCTTTACTGGGACCAATTCAAAGCTAGGATCCTTGCCATTTTTGGCCAGCCACTGTTTTAATAGATTAGCTGCCCAGCCAGTCTGCTTGTGGGTGTTTTTGATGCTCCTGGCATCTTCTTCCTCCTCCTCCAAGCCAAAGAGGACATCCTCGGGTAAGTTAAAGTTCATCTGTGCTGCTTCTACTGCTTCTTTATTTTCTGATGAAGTCTCTTCCTGTTTCAACTGCTTTTCGAAACAATTGATCAAAGTTGTACCATCAAACATGCCACAAGTAAATGGCACACAGTGAACTACTTTTTGATCTGAGAGCTGTGACGTGTGGAGTAATACATAATATTGTGCATTTTATGTAACAAAAAGCAGGTGGCATTAACTGGGTATTTCAAATGAAATGGCATGTTAATTCCATACATCACTAGCCAATTAAAATGTATCAGGTCCTTCTTTAATAACCATGGCATTACACATGCTTTAACTGATATGACTAAAAGCAAACTCAAACACACAGTACAACAAAAGACTGAAAACCAGAAAGCATCACATCTTTTTTTCCACTCCTTCTTGTTCATCTTTCATTACTAAATACCACTATCATACACAACCTGCTTTTCCAAAATCTTTTCCAGGTTTCAGGCTCTACCAAAGAAGAAAAATCCCAAAATGGCATCTTATGCTGAAAATAAAATCTTAAAATCTTTGTACATGTAATCCATTCTGCTATTTTATTTCCTATATTATCAAGTACTGACAGACATTTTAATAGCTATAACCCAGAGGTATCTTTGAAAAACAAAGTTCCAAACAACCATTCTTCACAAAATGCCTTAATAAAAAGGTAGAGTAAGGCACAATCTGTGTAATACTGGTTATCTCTGCCACACTATTTCTATGACAGGTGAAAAACAAAACCTTGTCCTGTATATTGTCTTGCTTTTTAATACCATTCAGATTTAGCTGTACTTTGAAACACTATTAAATAAGCAAATTTTGATTAGAAAAAATTAACTATATTCCTCTTTATAGAATGATTTCAGGTTAACAGCAATGTAGGTAGGTATGAGGTACTGTGTAAAATATCTGGTGTAGAAAGTAAAATCATTTGTAGTTAACAGCTTAATTTCAACCTTTAAAGCAAGTCCATAAAATTTTAGACACAGAAACCCAAAGTAACTAACATTTCTCTTTTCTTGTGAAGTAGTTATTCCTGAAGAAAATTATCTTTTCTGGGTTTTTTTTTTTGTTGTTATTGTTCCTTTTTCCCCCTGTGACACATGGCAATGAAATACTAGAACTCAAATTCTTACTAACTTCAGGATTAGCATGAAAATGAGAGAGCTGCAAGGATTTACAGAATATTTGTAGCTCGAAGTTCAAGCCCTTCAGACAAAAACTGGGCAGGGTTTTATTTTGTATTAACTCTATTTATCAGACAAGGTTTTACTCTGCTCCTAAATTACAAACTCAACTACTTACACAAACCCCATCACAACACTTCTGAAAAGATTATTAGAAGCTCATGTTCCAAGTTACACTCTTGATAAGAAGAAAAATACAGACAGACAGACTAGAAAGGATGGCACAAAAAAACCCCTAGAATTATTTAATTATGAGCAATAAAGGTAAACAGGTTTTCTCCTGTGGGTTGTAACTTCCAAATTTTATATAGAAACAATGAACAACTTACCTGTGTTGTTCCCTCAGGAGGTTGCTTGTTTGCTGAAGTATCTGTTGGTGGCTTGCTTGTTTGGTTTTCTGAAGGGTCAAAAAATTGTTCATTTGCAGTATCTGATCAGTATTAAACACTGCTATTCACTATATAAATTTGGAAGCAGTATTAAAAATTGTTTTATACTAAACATTCAGCACTGGCACAGTTATAATTGAAAAATAGGGTTGAAAATCATTAAGTGTTTAAGGTTGGTTACTAACATTTTTCAGAGGTAATATAAGATGTAGAAAAGCAAAATGGTACTTTCCAGCCTGGAAACATTTTATGTTCCCTTTCTCCAAAGTCTGACAGCATATTTAAAGTACTTTTATGCACAGTTCCCTTGTCTATCTCAGGACAAATGTCCAACCTCACCTCTGCCAGTATGTCAACTGATACAATAATAAACTGAAAAAAATGTTATGATTACTCAACATTTTTGTACAAAAAAACCCCAGCTAAACAATGGATGATTAAAGAGACTTAAAAATACATAACTGAGACAATTGTTCAGGGAGACTGAGTATCTGCTCAGCCAAACCTTGTATCTAAGCTACAAAATTAAGCAGAAGTTCCTTGAATACTTGATGTAAACATTCAAATCCAAATTCTCCATTCTCACTCTTTTTCATTTTGATCAGAGCTTGTAAGCGGCAGTGCTCACCCAACGCAGTGTTTCGCTTCTGGTGAAAAAACTACTGGGGTATACATATGCACCAAGGCTATATGAACTGCATAAAATAAGACTCAAGTTTTGGGCACAAAAACCCCGTCCTTTGGTCTCTGTGCCTGATCTGTCACATCCCTTTTTATGTTGTGTTAACACATAGATTTAGAGAGAAAAATCAACAGAAAGTGTAAAACTGTCCAATTATATGGAAGGCACACTTTAACACAGGTAACTTGGTAAAACAAGATAAAATTAATTCTAATGTCAAGCTCTGCTTGAGTTCATTTTAACATTATACTGTGCTAATGAGAAATGTGTTGTAATTCCAACTCACTTAAAAGTCTTGAAGACCTCTTAGAAAAAAATTAATCTCAAGCTATGTAAATTCAGAAGCCCAGAAAATCATCATGGCATATACAGACTGAGAGACTGTATGAATGGTTATGTCTAGATATCATTTTATGATCATTCATTGTGTCCAGAGACTTATTTTTTAATACAGTAACTGGACTTTGGAACTGGGTTAGAATTCAATTCCATTCCTCCCCCCCCGCCCCATTTTCTTTACTGGTAAGTGTTGTAAAAATTACATCAATTATTATACTTTCCTGTCAGAGTATCTCTGCTCAGGATGGCAACCACATTATTTTTACCTGAGCAGAGAGGCTGTGTTAAAAATAAAATACCAACTTGTTAATGGTAGAATACGAGTTTCTTACTTCATATGAGGAATTGCATAAATCAAGTTCTCCATAACCTAAAGCTTACAGAGCCACACTGCTGATTCCTTCTAAGGAGAGATTATTTCCAATGACAGCTGAAACACACCTGTGATGCAGACACTTTTAATCTTCACAATTTTCAACAGAAAGGCAACCCAGAAGAAACATCTTAGTAAAACATGCTAACAGACCAATTCCTACAAGAGTGCAGTTTTGAGTTCTCCTTTGACAACTCTTCCCAGCATCAGCATTCAAGCATTACTTACCAACTCTGGGTGCTGTAACGGTGGGTGTTTCAACCGGAACTGTATTACTAAATGCAGAGAACGGAATCTTCATCTGTAATGGGGCTCGATTGCTGGCAGCATTATAAAGTCCAGAAGTACCCACTGTGGGCAAAGAAGTCCTTGTGGTCTGGGCAACAGGAAGCGCAGTAGAAACAGCCTGTACTGCCAACGTTGTGGCTATTGACCCAGCAGTGGCTAGAGAGTTCCTCTGAATACTGGGACTGGACAAAGGAGGGCTGTTATTTGTTTTAGTTATGTTAGTTGATGCCAATGATACTGCAGTTTTGGTAAGGCTGCCAATTGTAGATGGGCTTTGTACGGATATAAATTCAACACTGCCTGTTGGTTGGTTATTGACCAATGTCCCTGAGGGGCCTTGTAGGAGCTGAGGCTGGGATGACACTGCAACGGGTACATGCAAGATTACAGGCAAAGACTGCAATGAGACAGACACTGACGGAGTGCTGCCACTGGGCACTTGGTTAGTGCCTACAACCGTAGCTGTGTTCGCTGTGGAAAGAACTGTTGTCAAAGATGTGGTGGTCACTGGAGTCTGAAGCTTAGGCTGTGCACTGACAACTGTCGGAAGAGCAGCAAGATTGGAAGCTGGCACTAGATAAAAAAGCCCAAAACAAAAACACATATATATAAGTATTTGAACTAAGTGGGAAGGTTTCACTCAAACAACAAATGGAAATGAGGGTGTTGAGGCACAAACAGGCTGTCCACAAAAGCTGTGGAACACTGTAAGTGAACAATTACCACTGTAAGTGTTAAAGTCAGGCTGGATGGGGTTTTGAGCAACCTGATCTAGGAAAAGATGTCCTGGCCCACACAGATAAGCTGAACTACCTTACAAACCAAACACCATGTGGTGTATGATCAACTTTTCTTAAAAGAAGGGCCACAGATGCTCTTCTTCTGTTGTACATTGTTATATTCAATAGCCTACACTAAGTTGGAAAAGACCTTCGAGATCATCAGGTCCAACCACTAACCTAATACTGCCACACCCCCCACTAAACTGTATCTTTGTGCACGATTTCTGCATAGCACGTTCACAAATGGCAATGCAACCACCTCCCTGAGCAGCCCATTCCAATGCCATTTTCCATGAATTAGTTTTTCCTAATGTCTAATCTAAACTTCCTCTGGTACAACTAACCATCAAAGGTCCATTGATGCAGCCTGTCCAGATCTCTCTGTATAGCCTCTCTACCCTCAAGCAGATCAGCACTTCTGCCCAGCTTGGTCTAATCTGCAAAATTCATGAAGGTGTGCCTGATTCTCTTACCCATATTGCTGATAAAGGAATTATAAATAGCACCCCAAAACTCAGTGCTGGGGGATACCACTTGCGACCGGACACAACATGGATTTAACTCCATTCGCAATTTGGCTGTAAATATTCTGGTTGTCCAAACCACTAAGTTTTCTCTCTATCTAGTAAGCACACTGCATAAATTTAAATTTGCTAGGTAGCTACAAATAATTATTTTTAATGCAATAAAAAAGTAAAAAAAATCCACTTTTGCTAGTTATTTAATGGAAGCAATAAAACTCTAAAGGTGTGCTTATAGTTTCTTACCTGTATTCACAGGGGCTGTAACAGTTGCTGGTGTACTCTCTGCTACATTCCTCTTTGATTCCAGTATCTGTCTCACTGTACTAGCATGTCTACAGAATAAAGTTCCAGTTAGCATTTATCAGTGAGCCACACCAGATATAATTATGAACAGCATAATGACGGAAAACATTTTGTTGTACAGCTGCTCTTTTAATTGAGACTTTCTAATCTATTTATTCTCTGTCCCCCCATGCAAATTAACTTTGGATATTCCCTTAACAAAAATAAATGTGCAGAATTATTGGTACTTTTTCAAGTGCTTCCATCAAGTTTGCTTTTCACTATGAGAATTTTTTTCTTTCTTGAAATTTTACTTGACAATTTTTTCTTCCATTCTTTTCAAATACTGAAATAACAATCATCTCAGTATTGAATAGATTCAATACTGTTCATTTATGACTTCTGTGAAAGAAAACTGAATGATACAATTGAAAAGTAATGAAGGAAAAGGAAAAGCACTTGAATAAAAGAGAAAATACAGGGATCATCCCTAACAGTAGGTATCTTGAACATCCTGTTGTAGGTTTTAACACAGTCACAATGATGTGGTTTGCTTACCGATACGTCACACTGTTTGTATTTGCAGTTTCACTCACTGTTTTCCCTGGAGATGGAGCTGCATTTGATGAAGTCTACAAAACAGAAACAAGCAAACAAACAAAGCCATAATGAACCAATCATAAACTCAGTTTGCAAACTTAGGCTTTCATTAGATTTCATATTCATACCTTTCTGTGTGAGCTACACCGTTACTGGAATCAACATTTTACACAACGCCAAAATCTCTTTTGGCCTACCTGCTTCCTTCTCCTTCAACTCCTTTTCTGTAACTCTCTTGCCTTTAGGTTATTGTAGAATGATAATAAAGATTCTTGAATGTTGGTACTTCTTCAAAGTAATTAATCCAGATTATTTATTATAGACATGAGTATAGCTCATATATCTCTCCACAACTCCTCCTCCAAAATCAAAGTACCAGGATTCATTCATATTTATCCTACAGTCTTCATTCTGAAGATTTACTTACATACCATTTAAGATATTTTCAGACTAATAATGCCTAAAGAAACCTCTACACAAATCAGAACTACACAACAGATGTTCAAACAGACATTTCACATCATCACCTTCAAACAAACCTCCTTTGTGAATTCCACTGTCTGCATAGAAAATGTCTTTATTTTTCAACCCAAGGGTTAGGCTAACTCAGAAAAACAAACATAACAAATCTATTTCTTACTTCCTGTCTTTTCTTCAAGTCCTCCTTGGCTGCTCCAAATCGCTTTGTCAATCTAGCGATTTTAGCCTAAATGGAATGAAGATGAAAATAAACAAACCATGATGATCCTCACCAAGAAGCATCAAAGAAATGATACGAAGTAACAGATATATAATTAAGACATCAAGTCAAAGCTATTTTTCTGAGGAAATTATTCTTCCTTGAAATACAGTACATGTAAACTACTTTGGAGCAGCAAAAAGACACATGTACCACTAGGGAGACATCTGGGAGGCAATTTGAATTATTTTCCTTCTGATTTACAATTCCACAAACTGAAGCAGTTTTCCAGAGGTTTATATTATTGTTGCCTTTCATATTATTTATTCTTCCTCTATTTATCCTATTTCTCCCTCTTACTGTTATGCTACATATCATACAGACACCCCGCTGTCAGCATTGTTCTACTATATTTAGTACTTAGTGCAAGGATCATTATCTTCTCAAATACCATTCTTACACCTCTTCTACTTCTCATGCTTCCCCTAATATACTATTTGGTGTCCATTGCTTCTGTAATTAGCTCAGCACTACAAGATCCTAATTCATCCTGTCTAGGTTGCAGTTCTGATGACTGACTTCTGGATGTAGTAGTTGTGCCACCTGTTCTAAGCAGGTACTTTTCTTCTTGTTCTTTCTTCTTTACACAAACAGCAATATTGAATTCTTCTAATGAACTCACGAAAGACTCATGAAAACACTAGGTTAGCACTAGAAGAATGGAAGTTTTATATAAATCAGCAAGTTAACATATTCTGTGATTTCAGAAATTCTTCTCTAAAAGAAGCTGGTTTGTTTAAAAGTCTCGTCTCTTTCACATTTGCACAAAGCAACATGACAGGTTACAACTGCAGTCTCATTTTAATTCTGTACTATCTGTTACCTTCAACAATGTAAAGGTATTGTTAAGCACTATAAAATCACTATATAAAATCATGTAAGCTGTGCAAGCTTTGATTGCAAGTGTATTACTATCAACATATTCACAGCCTTTGCGTTGAGTTTGTAAGTGGAAGGGCTTTAGAGGAGCTATGGGGTGGTGAAGGCTACCAGTGTGATTTCTGTACAAACTTTCTGGAAACTCTCCCAGCTCCAAACTGGACCTACCAGTGTCCAAGGCTGAACCAACCAGTGATGGTGGAAGTGCCTCTGCAATAACCTATTTATAACTAAGCTACTTCATAGAATCATAGAATGTATTGGGTTGGAAGGGACATCTAAATGTCATCTGGTCAAAGCCCCTACAAAATGCATGGATATCTCTAACCACAACAGTCTGCTCAGAACCCTATCAAGCCTTTACCTTCAATTTCTTCTGGAGAAAAGTGGGAAGTGAGAGAACAGCTATGTGGACAACAGATCAGTTAGGAATGAGTAGGGAAGGCACACTACAGCAGAGAAGCCCAAGGAAACACTGCAGGGTGACACCCTGCAGCCCATGGAGATCAAAAGTAGAGCAGGCTTGAGGCCTTGCGGCGACTATGCCCAAAGAAGGCCTTAACTCTAAGGGAAGCCCATGCTTTAATAGTCCATCGCTAAGAGGACTGCACCTCATGGAAGGAATCCATGGTGAAGCATCTCTTACAGATGTGTCCATACCCATACGATGGACTCACACTGCAGAATTTGACTGATGACTCCCATGGTAGGAACATCATACTGGAGCAGGGGAGAGCTATGAGGAGTCCTCCCTGAGGAGGAAGGAACAGCAGTGACAACATGTTGACAAACTGACTGCAACTCCCATTCCCTGCCCCCTGTGGTGCTGAGAGAAAGGAGATACACAATTTGGGAACAGAACTGAGGCCTGAAAGAAGGGGAACAAGTGTTTTCAACATCTAGTATCCTATTCTGATTTGAGTGGTAAATTAGTGGTCTTCGTGTTTAAATTAAATTGATTTCTTTCCTCATAAATTGAGTCCCTTTTTTTTTTTGCTTATAACCGTAACTGGTGAGCGAGCTCTCCCTGCTCTTCATCTCCACCCTCAAGCCTTTTCTGTTGTCTCCCCCCCATCCCACCAGAGTGAGTTATGGGTGAGTCAGCACCACCTAAGTCCATGACAGCTTTATACAATGTTACTCATTTAACAGTGTAGTTGATGGCTGAATGCTCTGATCCAGTACACTGAAAGTATCTTAGACTACACTTAACAAGAAGTCAACATAAAATGGCTGGGGTGTCAGGGGGAAAGACTTAGGTATTACAAACTGGTCTTACAAACTCCATTTTTTAAAAGTTAAAATAGCCCTATTGTTTTACAATTGATTATGACATAAGCTTTCTGTTGTTTTGTCACTTCAAAGGTTTTGGATTTTTGTGATATTCCTCTTGACACTACTAGTGTATCATTTCCATAAAGCAAGAAAGCACACTGTATTCAAAATTAACTATACGTTTCCTTGCTAGAATGCAATTATTTAATATCTGGGGAAATAACATTTCAAGTATCACGTTGTATTTCTTTGACTGAATATTCTACGAATAGTATCCTCTCCTGTCTGCACTTTTCTGTTTTAAGCAGATTTTTGGCTTCATAAAGGCATGCCTAAATAGACCAGAAGAGTGGAAAAGTGGTTTAGTAATATCAAACAAAACAGTTTGCCAGAAGAGTGATTTGCATTGGGGTTTTTTGATGATTAATTTAGCCTATTTCTTCTTCCTGAGTACAGAACTAGAATATTACAACTCAAAAGCAATTAGCATTTGCCGATTCCCTTCCCACCCCATTTTGTCAACTACATAAGGCTTCCTACTGAATGTGAGGACATCTAGCATGCAGTGCAACACACACTCACCTTTAGTTCACCAAGCACAGTTTTATGCTTTTTGTTACATTCTACTTTTTCTATTCGGGATTTCAAGTCTGCAAGAGTCTTGTCAAATACAGCACAATGTAAAGCACTAAGTTTTTCTTCTAACAGTCTCTGGATAATCTGCAGAATTATTATAAAAAAAAAGAAAGATAACAATGCAATTCCAGAATTTTTGAGACTATAAAAACACTCTCAACTGTTAAGAAGTACCCTGTTAAAAACACAACGATGACAATAGCTGTGCCCTCTCAATTAAATAATTCAATAAGCATGCATGGTTCTACAGCTAAGAAAAGTTTGTATGTCCATTTTGTTAAGTACAGATGGTCTCTCCTCTTTGTATTATGTAAAGACACACATGTCATTGCAGTATGGTAAATGCGCAAATATAAAGTGCATTTTAAAAGCAGAAGATATTTGCATAGAATGCTGCGTTTACAGAAATGTATTTTTCCTCCTATTTTTCTGTTCTTGAGAGAGGCACAGGCATTCAAAGAATGGAAACTAAAAATGTTCATCCAAAGTTTATTTCTGAGAACAATTTACTCTAGCAGAAATGCTGTGTTGCTTTTCTTGCAGAAGGTAAGAATAGATAAAGAGTGATTTCTGCCAAGACAGTAACGTTTGTTATTTTAATTTTCTCTCCTTCTCATATGCCTATTGCACTGCAAAAATTTTCCTTAGGAAACAAAAGCAAATCATGCCACAAACTTGGTACTGTTTTCTGCATCCTACATTAACAAAGGTAAAACATACACTAGTTAACTAATGGAAGAAGGGCACAATTCTTTTAGTTCAAGACCAGAGGGTTTTTTACATGCCAACTGTGCAATTAGGTAATTAACAAATCGGTATAACTGCAAAATACTGCATTGATAGTGCTCTTATTTGGAGGTAGACTTTCTTTAACGTCAGGCTCACAATAAAGCGTGCCACATACATAACCTTTACCACACTGACATACCTGCTTTGCCACAATTCTCCATCTATAGTCACATGAGGCTTAAGGGTTTAAATATTTAACACATTTTCAATATAACTCTTGCAATACAGTTTTCGAATATATTGTTTCTTCTTAGAAGTAGGGCTACATGGGACTTCATAGGAAGCCACCTTTGTTACTTGAATTGTGCCCAGTTTCAAGTCAATAAACAGAGAAAGTGTGATTGCAAGGAATGTATGGGAAAGGACAGCTAATTCAAACATGGTAAGACAAATCTATGAAATGGCAGATGCATGCTTGTAATCTTCCCTCAGCACCTCCATTCTACCTGTTGTATTTTTTGGTCAACATCCTTTCTGGCTGTAATTTTCACTTGGAGTTCTGCTTCATAATCTTCTGTGTACCGACGACGCTTAGAATGAATGCTGTCCATGTCTTCAGATTTAGAACGCTTTCTCCTTGACACTTCATCTGAAACAATCAGATAAAACTGCTTATGAGGACCCTTTGAAAAAACAAGTATCATTAAATTCCTGTGAGTATCATGAAGTTTTATTTACGTTTAAGCTTTTTCTTCCTAAATCAGTAAGAATGCTTTTGAAAAAAATAATACGTGTGATGCCATCAGAGCAGGTCAACAGTCCCTTTGGTCTATTTATACTGCTGCTCTGGTGATGACTTCTGCTTTGCAAGTCACCAAACCTCTGCCCCAAATGCAAAATGGCCCTAGTATCACCATTCCATTCTCCAGTACCTGCCTCCAGTTCTTCATGCTCCTATCAGCACCATTCTATAAAGAAACAAAACTCTTTTCTGAAAAAGGGATCTTCAGGACTCTAGGTAAATAAATTGCATCTCATTCTGCCTGTGTCAGCTATGAATTTTTTTTTCTTCCTGTCATGAAGCTTTAACACTTACCTCCTATTCCTGGCTGAAAAACATGCAAACCTTTTTCCCTACATTTTGGTTTTGAATGAAAGTAAAAGTCTGTCAAAAGAATGAGCTCTAAACAGAACTGTAATACATATGTTATTTACATGACCGCACTGAAGCAGAAAAGAACCAAAGAAAATTTGTTCACTCCTCCACCTCCTGACACTGTATCCTGTAGAGATCCACATGTACAATAACAAGCCTTGGTTAGTTACCAGGAAGGAAGGCTACAGAGAATGTTGTTAAGTACCTGACATCAAAATCCCACAGCCTCCAAACCTGGGTATAATAGATAAAAACTGGAGTAAAACAATGAAGATTCACTGGAGTTTGAAACAACATAGCAAACAGTTGCTTTCTACTAACTGAATCAATCTTTTTTTTAAATGTCCTCTGTGAATGTTGTATTTCTAACTTAACAAATTTGGTTTATAGTTGATTTTTTTGATGGTTAGATTTCTGATGGTTTCAGTCTGATACAATTTTCTGGTGGTTTTTGCCAAATTTTTGTGAGTTGCACTAAAACATGCTAACACACTAAAATTATGACGAGATAATACTTTAAAATTTGCATGACAATCTAAATCATATTTTTTTACAAACTTTTGAAAGATTAGGTTCTCAAGTTTTAGTTAAGTGTTACAGGGCCACAGACCTCTTCATTAACATTTGCAGAATGATAAATATTTGCAAGCAACATAAATGTCTACAGTATGAGTTCTTAATATTTTTTTCTGTCCAGAATGACAGAAAACAGTAAAAAATTACTTTTGAAAAAAAGAGCTACACATCTTCAGATTTATCCCACCCATCAGAAAAACTCACAGTAACGAAAAATAAATAACATCTGAATAATTAGAACATTATTCTCAGACTAACGAAGCAATGCCTATTAGGATCTTCCATACATCTCTTCTCTACTGTCCAGTCAGGCTCTTCAGAAAATGCCTAACTACTGAATAGTATAAGTAGTTTGTAACGTGCAAGAGCTACTTGCATATTTAACTGGACACAATGTTCATATAATTTGTCCTGAAGCAGATGCCACATCAAATTTTTACTACAATTAGATTCTCTTTCAAGAGCTTCAGGGTACTTGGTACTAGTGGAAAGGGTACATGAAAAAGGGGGTGACTTTTAGGAAACTTTAGCAGCTTCTAATGAGCTGTGTGAGCTGTTTTTGCTGATGACACTAAGCTGTGTGTGGTGGTCAACAAGCTGGAGGAAAGGGAGGTCATCCACAGGGACTTGGACAGGCTTGTGAACTGGGCCCGCACAAACTGCATGAGGTTCAACCAGTCCATCTGCCAGGACCTACACTGAGTCAGGGCAATCCTAAGTACAAATACAGGATGGATGGCGGATGGATTGAGAGCAGCCCTCAGAAGACAGACTTAGGAGTGTTGGTAGATGAGACACTCAACACAAACAGGTAACATGTGAGTGCAGCCCAGAAGGCCAACACTATCTGGAGTTGTATCAAAAGTAGTGTCACCAGTAGGTCAAGGGAGGTGACTCTCCTCCTGTATTCTTTTCTTCCAAAGCCTCACCTTGAGTACTACATCCAGTTCTGGAGTTCCCAATACAACACAGACATGGAATTCTTGGAGTGAGTCCAGAGGAGGGCCACAAGGATGATCAGAGGGTTGGAGCACCTCTCCTATGAAGACAAGCTCTGGGAACTGGGGCTGTTCAGCCCGAAAACTTCTTATGAGTGACTCCAGTGATAGGACAAAGGGGAATGGTTTCAAGCTAAAAGAGGGCAGATATAAATTAGATTTCAGGAAGAAATTCCTATTCTACAGATGCTGAGGCACTGGAACAGATTGCCCAGGGAGGCTGTGGATGCCCCACCCCATAAGTGTTCAAGATCAGGCTGGATGGGGCTAAGGGCAACCTGGTCTAGTGAGAGGTGTCCCTGCCCAAGAAAGGGTGATTAGAAACTCTGAGGTCTCTTCTACCCAATGACTCTTTATAATTCTTGATCAAAGGGTGCTTTGTGCTTGTGTTTCAGCTAATTTCTTATGAATGCTCAAGCACACTTTCTGCAAGTACTAGGGTGTCATGGTCTCCATGCACGGATGTGGTCTCTAACAGCCAGTGGAACAACTCTCCTGGCAACGTCAGAGCTTCTATCCAAACTGGGCTCTTTTGGGAGAAGATACAGCTTTGCAAGTCCTACTTCAGGGATTATCTAGGTCTTCCCACTCTGGTTGAGGCTGTGGCACACACAGATGAGCTTCTTGGTTACCAAAGGTGCAAACTAGTGGGAAAGCTCTGCTGCCAAGCTGAAGGACCTATGAGGGGAGTCAGGGGATGGCAAAGGATCAGTAATTTGGAAAAACAGATTGACTGGATACACTCCATGATTTCACAGCCTTAAAAGCTGCAACCCTCAGCTGTACGAAAGGATGTACAGCTTGGAGCCTATCTAGTTGGGGAAATGGAGAAACCCATGATGACAAAGGCTGTAAGCACCAGGACTGGAGCTCCTAGTCTGCCCGCAGATCCACAGGACAATGACAGATTTGCTCCAGCGACCTCACAGCAGATACAGTGCTGGAAACTGTCTACAGTTAAATGTCTGAACTGGCTAAGCCTGAGCCATGCAGTAGCACCGCACGTAAGCAGCAATTCCCCACCTGCAAATGATAAAAGCACCCATTTCCTAGGGACTAGTGACCTATGAGAAAGCTAAAGGCACTATGCAAGTCAGGAAAAGTCAAAGCTCATCTTAAGTTGAGTCTGGGTAGGGCCATGAAATGAAACAAAAAAGGCTTCTACCAGTATTCCAGCTGCAAAAGGAAAACTAAGGAAAAAATGTCCCCGCCTGGTGATGAGGCAGGTAAGCAAGTACCAAAGGACATGGAAAAAGCCCAGGCATTCAATGCCCTTTTGCCTCAGGCTTTAATGAGAAGACATGTTCATCAATGCCAGCTACCTGTGACCAGTCTGAAGTAAACATAGAGTTGCTCTCAGTAGAGAAGCACGGAGTTAACATTTAAAGAAACTGGACATTTACAAGCCCACACAAACCAGCAGGGCTGCACTCCCCAGTGCTGAAGGAGCTGGCTGAGGTGACTACAAGGCATAACCACGTAAGAGAGGTTGTGACAAAAGCAGAGGGCTCCTGAAGACAAGGAGCAGTTATTTGCTTTCTTTTCATCTTCAACAAGTGCAAGAAGGACCCAGGGCACAGTTGGGTTAACTGAACATGTGCCAGCAAGGTTAACAAAGAAAGACAACATCCTTGGCTGCCTGAGGAAAAGCATCACCAGCAGGCAAAGGAAGATAATTATTCCCCTCTAATCAGTGTTGTGAGACTGAAGATTAGGTCCTGTGTCCAGTTCTGGGCTTCTAAAGACAAGGAAAATATGATCATACTGGAGAGAGTTTGGTGCAGAGGCACTAAAATGTGTTATGGACCTAGCATCCATTGTATAAAGAAATGACAGGTGGCATTTCTGGAGAAGGTCACTAGGGGAGACTTTATAAAGCATGTAAATAAGAGAAATGGGTGCAAACTGAAATACAGAAAGTGTCATTCAAACATACTAAAACATTTTTACTGTCAGGATATTCTAACACCAGAAGCGAAATACTGGTGTCTCCATTTGTAGGTATCATCAAAATCTTTTCTGGACACAATTCTAAGTAAATAATCTAGTTGACCTTGTTCTGAGAACGGAATTCCAACCTGCAAAGGTCCCTTCCAACATCAACAATGCTGTTTCCAACACATGCCACCAGCAAAACCTAACAGTTTTAACATTACATACTTCTTTCAGTGTGTTTCTCTTCTTCGTGGACTTCTTTATTCTCACTCTCCTTTCTTCTCTCCTCCTCCACCTCTTCTACAAACAGAAGAACAAATGACACATATTACTTATGCTGACCCACAAAACTCTCATTATTTATTTTTAATGTAACTAACATTGTCAAAATATTATTTTAGTTTATTTTTCACTGAGGAATAAAAAAAAAAAATCACAAAAATTTCAGTAACAGAACATTAACAGATTTATTTACATTTGGCAAATTCACTCATAATGTTTATGGCAGAAAAGATGCAGATCATAGAATCATCCAGGTTTGAGGGAACACTTCTTCACAAAACACCTAGATGTGTTCCTGTGCAACTTGGTCTAGGTGTTCCTGCTGTGACAGGGGATTGGACTAGATGATCTCTCGAGGTGCCTTCCAATCCCTAATGATTCTAAGTCGAGGCATTGTAATTCAATGTCCAAGGATGGTAATTCAAGCACCGTCCCAAACAGCCTGTTCTGATGCCTGAGGACCCTTTAAATTTTCCTAATGTCTCATCTATACTCCCTGGTGCAACCTGAGGCCATTTCCTCTATCATTATCACTTGTTACATAGGAGAAATAACAATTTAAGACTAGTCGTTAGGGAAGTGTTGAGCAAACTGAATGTACATAAATCCATGGGGCCTGATGGATGCACCCAGGCATACTAAGTGGGATGGCAGAAGTCATTGCTAAGCCACTCTTCGTCATCATTTCTAGTCATGAGAATCAGGAGATCAGAGTAGTTGATGTGGTCTATCTTGACTTCAGTAAGGCATTTTATACAGTCTCACATAGCATCCTCATGGCCAAACTGAGGCAGTGTGGACTGAATGATCGGATAGCGAGGCGGA
>VZRI01003338.1:62469-75868 GCA_013397515.1 Upupa epops
ATATCAAAAGGAACTTCTTCACAGTGAGGGTAATGTAGCATTGAAACAGGCTGCCCAGGGGGGTTGTGGTGTCTCCTTCTCTGGAGATGTTCAAGACCCACCTGGATCTGTTCCTGTGCGACTTGCTCTAGGTGGTCCTGCTGTGGCAGGGATGTTGGACTAGATGATCTTTCGAGGTCCCTTCTGATCCCTAATGATTCTGTGATTCTATGAGGTTTAAATGACAGTTGTATTTATGCCGTTTTTAAACAAGCTAAATTTGGTATTTATATGGAACCTCCTATGTTCCTTAGTCAAGAAGGTTCAAACAATAAAGCAGAGGTAATTTAACAATTGATTATCAGATTACTCTTATCAGCTAAGCTGCAAGCTCATTATCTTAATGCTAGACACACAAAAGCAATTAATGCAGTACTTCGAAAAAAATAATTTGATCATACATACAAAACTCATACACACTGCTGATTTGCTGATGACACAAAGCTAGGTGGTGTCGCTGACACCCCAGCAGACTCTGCTGCCATACAGCAAGACCTAGACAGGCTGTGAGAGTGCACAATGAGTGCAAGCTGGAGCATAGGAGGTTCCATATAAATATCAGAAGAAACTTCTTCACTGTGAGGGTGACGGTGCATTGGCTGCCTAAGGGCAGTTGAGGAGTCTCCTCTGGAGATGTTCAAGACCTGCCTGGATATGTTCTTGTGCGACTTGGTCTAGGTGACCCTGCTTTGGCAGGGGGATTGGACTGGATGAACTTTTGAGGTCCCTTCCAATCCCTAATGGTTCTATACCATTTAGTTACCACTGTGTTTATCACACAGCTGTCTTGTGGATCTCAAGAAAAGAGTGCTTGTTTGGTTGTTAGTACTATGTGTTAAAAGCACCTGGAGTGCTGAGTGGCATGATCTAGATGTTAGATGTTAAGTTTACTTGGTTTAGTTGGATTTAGGTTGGACTGGATGATCGTTAAGGTCTTTTCCAGCCTCATCATTACTGTGATACTGTGATACCTTCCAATAGTTTCTACAGCTGCAAGCATTTAGATGTGCTTTGTGAGTAACTAGATGCATAACTGTAAGTCAGTTCTGCTAAACTATACATATAAATAGAAATGAAAATAATGAGTAGGCCTCAGAGCATCTGAGCAGTCTTTGCATGTTACATTTGACTGCAGCCATACTCACACTATTTCAGAGTCCTGTAACCACAGCATCTTCTTTGTTCATCTGCACAGTCAGCAATCATAAAAGCAAAGCCTTTCATCCTTGATGAAACCCTACCCCAAAGTTATTATAAAATGGAAATACAAATGTTTCCCACGGAACATGACAGAATTTGATTATTTTTGGACTATGAAGAAATCATAGATAAATGCACTTTCAAAAGAATTAAGACAGAGACAAGCTGGAGAAGTGGGATGACAAATGCCTTACAATACTCAACAAGGACAAATAGCAAAAGTTCTGCAATTGGGAATGATCTCTGCAACAACACAGGGTCAGGTCCACAGGGCTGCAGACTCACATAACAACAAATAAAGCGTTAGCAAACAGTGGCAGCAAAGAGGGTGCACAGCATGTGGAGCTGCCTTTAAATGAACAGAGGCAGTACATTGTACGAAGTGACTATTGCACTGTGCCACCTATTAGTAAGGAGTGAGAGATTACTACATGACTGAGGAACATGACCTGTAAAAGAGAGGCTCAGGGAGCTGGTGTTGTTCAGCATGGAGAAGACAAATCCTAAAGGGGATTTAGAACAGCTTTCCAATACGTTAAGGTGGCTTTTAAGGAAACAGAGCCAGACTCAATGTAAAAGGTGCATAGCAAAGGGTAAGAGATAAGTTCAACTAGAAATGAGATTCCTACCAATTGATAGAAAGATGTTTCAAATATGAAAAGAGCCATTGGAACAGATTGTGCAGAAGCTGTCCAGTCTTCCATCAGGGGAACTTTCAAGACTTCTGAGCTGCCTTATCTAATTTACTACTGCTACTTCTAGCAGGCCATTGGACTAGAGACCTCCTGAGGACCCTCCCAACCTGAACGACTTCATTATTTGGCCACAATTCCACCTGCCCATCATAAAACGTATTATGAGATGATAAAGTGATACATTCTTATCTTATTTACTTAGTTATTACATTTTTAAGTTGCAAAAAATAAATCCATAAAGAACTTAAAAGATTACAGCTCATGCATCCAACATGTATTCATCAGTCTTCCAAAGTCTGTTGGACAGAAAGAGTACTGATTTCTTGTTTGCAAACTCCAGAGGATCTGAAGTGCAGCAGTTTTTTGTTTGTCTGCTACATTAAAGAAACCTCTTTCCACCACATATTCCACTTGTCTGAAAATATTATAGACCTCCTTAACCTTCTATTTGATGAATAAAACTTAGATTCTTTTAAGCTTTCCGGTATAAAGTCTGTTTCCCCAAATACTGAAGTAACTTTTGTAGCAACCTTCTGAAAGGCTTCTATTACCCCTTTTTAAAGTAAAAAGCAGAAATATAAACATTACTGTAGAAAAGTGGTTTCATCAGTGCTATTTAAGCATAACTTAGTTTGTGAATTTAAGAGTTTTGACTGCTCCTTCTACCACAGCACAGGAACAGAATTACTTGAGATCTCTTCAAACTCTACTTTCTAGAAGATAGCTCTATGCTTTTAAATGTTAACTGCATTCTTCATTCTTAAAAGGTTGCTCTTGAGTGTGTGTCCTGACTTCAGATTCAAAAAACAAAGATCAGTAACAAGTTCACTCTTTTTCAAGCTACCCCTGGAGAGCATAAAATATCACTGCTGCAGAGCAGCTTAGAATCAAGTTGTCTGGAATGCACTCCAAGTGCTAGCAATTCTCAGAAATAAAGGCAGATTTCATTATTTACTTGGGTAGACCCAATCACACTTCAGTGTACATATTTTTTGGGTTGGAAATTACTTCAAAAGTTATCTAGTTCCAACACCCCTGCCAGGGGCAGGGGCACCTCCCACTAGACCACACTGCTCAAAATGCCATCCAATCTGGCCTTGAACACATCCAGTGATGCAGTATCCTCAATTTTCTTGGGCAACCTATTCTACTGTCCCACCACCTTGACAGTGAAGAACTTCCTCCTTATATATAAATCTAAAGCTTCCCCTCTGCATTTGAAACCCATTTCCTCTCATCCTATTGCTACTACTAGCCTCTGTATTTAAGTACACACCCCTTTCACACACCCTCCCCAATTTCTTGTAGGCCCTCTTATGGTAAACTTGTAACTTTATTTTCTCAAGGCTACACCATCAGACTGTCCTCAAGAGAGCTGTTCCAGTATTCTGATCATCTTCATAACCTTCCTCTGGACCCACTCCTGTCACTCTATGTGGTTCTTGTATTGACGACTCCAGAGCAGGACACATTATTCCAAGTAGAATCTCATGAGAGCACAGTAGAGGAGCCGAATCATCTCCCTTGAATTACTGGCCACCTTGAGTTTTTAGAATCATAGAATTATCAGGGATTGGAAGGGACCTTGAAAGATCATCTAGTCCAAAACCAGCAGTCCCAAGTTTCCTCAACCAGCACTCCCAAGTCCTCTGCAGGGCCACTGTCTAGCTATTCTCTTCCCAGCCTGTTACTGCGCTTGGCTTAGGTAAGAAAAAGAACACATGAACAGCTGCACTAGGTGAAGCCATCAAGTGATCTAATGCAGGATCCTCCCTCAACATTTTTGTGTCTATTTCTGAAAAACCACTGTTGCAAAAGCTACAGGAGTCTTAGGGTTTCTAAGACTGATAGCTCTCAAAAAAATTTCCTCTTCCACAGAAGATGAATGTATCTAAACTTTTAAAAGTCACAGTGTTGCATGTTTCACACAGAGAATCATCTCTTCTTCCATACCTCAATCCTGGCTCTCACTTTTTTCCTTTCGCCCATTTGACATATGATGAGGAAGAGACAGCAAATACCCATTTTCTGTACCACCTACTGTTTAAAAATCTGTCACATCTCTATCTCATTTTTCAGGCTGAAAGATCCTACTCTAAAATAGAGGCCATCCTTGTCTGAAAATTCTCTCAGATTTGACTGGATTAGAGATCCAACTTCGGTCAGAAAGTGAAGAAACTAGGCGGTGAGCTGACCGCACAGAACAGACCAAGAAGGGCTAACCTATGACCCTGCACAGACCAAAATCCAAGCCTACATTACAAGGTAATAGGAACAACTAGAAGCTATATTCATAACAGTAAGAAATGGAGGTTTTCAAAATACAGGCAGTAAGGAGCCTGTGACTTGCAGCAGAAGGATGAAGACTCCCTTTCTACCTGCAAAGCTACAGTTACTAAGTATAGCACTGACAGAAGACATTAAGAGGAAAAGCCATTAACAGAAGCATCAGAGCCAGCTGGTCCCTTCCAACCCTGACCAATTCTGTACCTGACCCCACCCACCCCCAGTGAGGGTGATGGGGCACTGGAGGGGGCTGCTTGGCAGGTTTGTGGGGTCTCCTCCTCTGGAGACGTTTGAAATCTGCCTAGACTTGGTCTGGGTGATCCTACTATGGCAGGGGGACTGGACTGGATGATCTTTCCAGGTCGCTTCCAATCTGCAGCGTTCTGTTCTGTGACTTGGTCTAGATGTCCTGCTGTGGCAGGGGGACTGGACTAGATGATCTTTTGAGGCCCCTTCCAATCCCTGGTGATTCTATGAATATTCTATGAAGCTGAGTCTGAACAACACACCTGCATAAAGGAGAGACTGGTTGGCAGTCACCAGTAACTCCCTCCCACAGGAAGTACCTACCTAACAACATGCCCTGATGCATAACGTAATAGCTGCTGGCTGAGGGCCTGAACTCCTAATGTTGAAGAAGCTACCAAAGCTCATCTGGCCCTTACAGCCTATTACCTCTATAGGTACCTCACACACCTATTACGTATGTTTACCCGTACAGACACCAACAATACTACCAGAAGTATTCCTAAGCATTCCAAAAGTAACAACGGATCTCTGCAGAACAGGGTGAGGGACCCAGGGCGGCACTATTGACACTCCATGAACTGAGACAAAAAAAAAGCACAAGTATCAGTAAACAAATGAATGCTGCACAAGAAACAACAGGAATTACTAATCCCTACACAACGACAAAATTATGATTTGGTTCATAGACATTGTGGGACAGTTGAAACGACTACAGTGTTACAACAGATTAATACAGTCTCTTCAGGAAAGATAGGCTGGAAGAGGTGTAGAGTGGTGGTGGCCTTATGCAGAGGAGTGCCCAGAACTCTGCCACGGAACAAGTGAGGAGCCAGGTGAATGTGAGCAAAGGTAAGAGGGGAAAGCAACAATGGGCATTGTTGTGCAAGGCACTCACTACAGACTGTTTGATCAGGGAGAAAAGTAAGAGCCATCTTACACAACTGAAGGCCTTAGAACTGACTCAAGAGTGCACTTCAGTGGTAAAGGCTACATGATGGGGCACAATTGGGTGGTTTCTGAATTGTGCTGAAGGCAATTTATTGACACAGGCAATTCACGAGGCAACAGGGGAGATGCACTGGTTTTTTTATCCACAAACAATCAAGAATTAGTTTAGGCTGTGAAGACTAAGTTCACCTGCAGCAACCATGAAATTGCAGAATTAAAAATGCTGCAAGAAATCCACAGGATAAACATTAACATCCTTGCCCTCAGGACAATGGATTTCACCTTGTTCAGGACCTATTTACTGGTCCTGAAAGGCAAAAGGACCAAGGAGAGCTGGTAGGTAGTTCTTCAAGGACATCTTCCTCAAAGAATTGCAACAGTTAATTTCCATGTGTAGAATGCAGAGCCAGTATGGAACAAAGCCAGCACAAATGAACAGAGACCTATGTAAAAAAGAATTACACAGGAGAAGGAAGAAACAAAAGAATACAGGGACATTGTCCAGTTATGTAGGATCACAACAAAAAAAGCCAAAGCTCAACAGGAATTGACAACAACAAGGGAGTTCAACAGGAATTGACAACAGCAAGGGATGTGAAGGGAAAGAAGGGCTTCTGTAACTACAATGGCAAAAGAAGGAAGGCTAAGGAAAATTTTTCACAAGTTCCCCTCCCAAGTTTGCAACAGCAAAGTGACAGACCCTGGCAGAGACTGCAGAAGTGAAGGGAGGGCTACTCACATGTAAAGAAGATGGAACTGGGCAACACTTAGGATGTAGTCAAGTCCATCAGAAAAGATGGGACGTATCCAAGACTGGCGAGCAAGGTAGGATGCTGCTGTTGCATCTTCATGGCAACCAAGGGAAGCTCCTGATGACTGGGAAAAGGGCTATTTCACACTAAACTTCAAGACACTCAAGGGGATGATTCAAGGAAACTGCAGCCTGGCTGGCCTCACCTGACATCTTGGAGATCTTATGGAAATAAATCCTCATAGGAAGACACTGCCAGGCACGCAAATGAAAAAAGTAGGAGTAGTCAGCTTGGATTTAGTAAAGCAAATGTTGCCTGTCAGACTTGGTGGCTTTTTACAATGGGCTCAAAGAATTAGCGTCAGTGGCATACAGTACAGTTTGCAGCTTACCAGTAAAGGCAGCGATTCATACTGGGCTGATGCAGTTTACTGCACCATTTAATAATGACATGGACCCACAGGCAGGAGATCACACCAAGCAACTTCACACATACAAACTGGGGGAATGGTGGGGCAGAACTGCTATTCAGAGGCAGGCTGGAAAAGATAGTTAACACAAAGGCCAGCAAATGCAATGAACTTCACTTGGGACAGAATAACCCCACTGTTGTATTTCAAAACCTCGTATTTCTTGCCTGAGGCACTGGGAGGTTGCTGTAGCAACTTGTGATTTTTCACTTGGGATTCCAAGCTGAGTTATTTGCAGCTCTGCAAACAAACAGAAGGGGTTTGGGGTTGCTGGCTCCTCCTTTTTTACTTCACTTTTGTTTGTTGTTTGGAGAATATGCATAGCACTAAGCCAGGCACAATGGCCATCTTGTCTTGGAAACATAATTAATAGAGAGCATGGTACCTCAAGGATCAAGGGATAGAAGGTTTCATCTGAATTCCATGGCTTGCTGAAATGGAAAGCATTCTCCCTACATTTGTGGCCACTGGAATTGGTGTTTTGTAAATGAAGGACTGTTGTGAAAACACATGAACAGAGAACTGGACTTTAAAATACCCACTGACATGGAGGGATCTGTGTATGGATTGGATGGATTCCTCATTTCCTCAAGAAGTAGGAACAGCAGGGAATCTCTTCTGTTTCAGGGGTTGGAGATTGCAATTTGGCACTGTTACATAAGAACACATGATTAATCTCTGTATGTCTCCATGGCAGGGGGTTATGTGGAGTGAATTATGTGCCTTGTTTCTTAGCACAAACTGAGTTAGTTTTAGTTTTGTATGCAATTTATAAGTGGTTTCTGATCCTTCCTTGTGTTGTTTAATGTGCTAGTGAGACAACAAAAAGCTAGTTAATTTAGTCTCAGGTTAAAACCTTTGACATTAGGCAATAGGACAGGCTGCAGTTTGATTGAGCAGAACTTTGTTTTGTAGAACAGGACCCTGATTTCTGGTGAAAAACACCCTGAACATTAGTCAGCAGTGTGAAATAAATTCAATAGCATTTCATATCTTGTCCTAATAGCAAGAAATGCATTTAGCAGGGTGAGCACTATGTCTGGTTTTTGTATACCCAGTACTAGAAAGGGACTGACAAAAACACAGCGAGTCCAGTAGACTTACCAGAGAGATCAGTGAAATAAAGTACATGCTATACAAGGAAGAGATGACAGAACTGGCTTTACTGAGCTTTAATAAGTCAAGACTATTTGCAGATTGTATCATTGCCTTCTATTACCTAATGGGAAGGCAAAGACAAGACGGAGATGCTATTCTTCAAGGTGCACAGCAATATGACAGAAGGCAAAGTACATAAGCTGGAACACAGAACATTTCAATTAAGCATAGAGTTAGGCTGGAATAAAGACTGTCAGAGGGTTGCACTAAACCTCTCCAGATAACTGGAGGTCTGTTCTTCAAATTATTATTTTCTCATGAAGACTTTCATCTTATCCGAAGGCAATTCAGTTCCCAAAAGCTCTTGTCAGAAATGACTTGTGTCATCAAAAGAATTCAAATGCAGCAATCAGGTCTTCCTTGTCACGTGCCCATTTACTTACCTGAAAAGCTCCAAGGTCTTGTAATGCACAATCTTCCATTGCAAAAATTTCAAGTGACAACACTAACATAATATTTACTAATTCCACTTGAGTATAGGATTCTATTAATCTCATTTGAAGGGACAATTAAAGAATCCTTATAAGTGCAGCAAGAACAAGGATTATAAATATATTTCTCAGTTATCTTCTGTAAAAGGGACTTGTAACAGTACAATTTTAATAAAAGTACCACAATGCTCATTTTCCCTGACTCTGCTCTACCTCCTAATAGTTTCTGATAGACTTTAATTGCACAATGGTATCACTTTTGCAAACTCAGCACAACACCTAGTTGTTCAGAGACTAAAGACTCAGAATGCCAAAACACATTAGTGAAAGACAGATTTATTACTAGTGAAAAACAAAGTGAGACACTATGGTTACTAACTTCGCAGAAAGATATTCAAATCTTGTTTCATCTATGGAATATCTACCCAGTCAAGTATGTTTAAACACACTTGGGTCATCATTTCATAAAAAAACACTATAAAATGGAGGAAAAGAAGATAAAGAAAACAAAACAACCCCAAAGATAATTTGAAAACAAATCTCTGGGTTAGAGACAAAAGATTAGTGTCAACTTACCTCTACATTATTTACCTGTTTTCCTTTCAGAAATGCAATATTGTAACAATGATAAATCAGTATCAAAGGTGTAATAATAGTAAGACTATAGAAGACATCCAGTCAATATAAAATAATCTTCTGCTAACTATGGGAAGAGACTGAATACCAGCTCCTACATTTAATGCATTCAAATGTTAAACAGTTAAAGTCATCTGGTAAGATTTAAGATTAAAACCTCTAGAAGTTAATTAAAGCTATATGGCATGGAAACCATACATGACCAGTGTTTTCCATTAAAACTCTCCACCTGTCATTTTGGTGAAAAGAAATTAGAACCAAATGAAACTTGTGGCATACCTGAATTACCAGCATGTTTTTGTTCTTACTGTGCATTTGCAGGTTAAAGAAAACTAAAAGCTTTTCTTCTCCTCAGTAACGGTAAGTGAACATATTTCTCCTCCCACAAATTTTTCTGTTCTATATCTGGCAATTACTTAACTTTCTTCATCTTCCAACCACTGCCCCACCCCAGTGTAGAAACAGCATGAGGTAAAAAAAAATCTTGAAAAAACCCTAACAGATCCTGAGTATGACAGGTTGAGGTTGTTCTTTTTTTCTGGGCCTCAAATTCTATCCTTGAAAATTTTAAAACTACGACACATGGAATCAGTAGGTGAGACTGCCTTTCTTGATTTAAAAACACATCCTAAGTGTGGCATTCTAAGAAATGAAGAAAATTGCAGAACTGAGGCAAAACTAACAATTTTGGAAATTCTCACCTGGAAGCCTTGACTTGTTTGATAGTATCACTTCAGCATGTTCTTCTTTCTCATCACTGGCATCCTCTTCATCAGACAGCACTAAGAAAGCCTCTGTAGGCAGATTTTCATTACTTTCCTGCTTGGATGGTGAGCCTAAACAGCTGTCTATTTTCTCTTCTAATTCTGGGCCCGTGTCATCCACTGGAATCAGAGAACTTTTAGAAAAACAGCTCAGTTCATCTTCAGCAGGCGCTAGTTTTTCCAAAATTGGAATAATTTCATCTGTTTCCATAGAGTCCGTATTATTCAAGGTGCTTTCACTTGGCTCATCTATTGTCTTCTGAGTAGTGGCTTCTGAATGATCTGCACTGCTATCTTGTTTATCCTTTGGCTCCTGATCAGCTCCCATACTGCTTGAGATGGCTTCTTCTCCAGCATCTTCAACAGCTACTTCTTCAGTCCTCTTTTTCTCATCAGATGAATCAGAAATAACAGCTGACTCATTTACTTCACCCTTCTCTTGAGAAGAGTCACTAGTGTCACAGACTGATTTACTTTCACCTTCTGATGGGAGGTCTTGCTTTCTTTGGTCCATATCATCTTTTGTACCATTTTCTTCATGGAAGCTACCTTTACTACTGCTAAGCACTCCATTTTCAACCTCACAATCTAAAGCAGTATCAGTGTCTTTAACTTGCTCAGAACTAGCATTATCTGGAGAGACCGCTGGAGGTTTGGGTTCTATGTCATTGACTAAGTTCTCAGCCCTGCTTTCAGGTCTTTTGGCTTCACTAGTTTCATCAGAAGCTGTTCTTCCTTCTTCCAAGTTAACACACAAATCCACTATACCATTAACCTCCCTTTTGTTCTCCATACAGTCTGTATTGCTTAAAGGAGAATTTACATCAGAATCTCCATTTTCATGCTTTCCATTTAATAGTTTAACTTCAGTTGTCTTCAACATCTCTTCTTTAACCTTATAGACAGCTTCAAGTTGCTGGCGATCACTTGCTCTCATTGTTTTTCGGGCTTTAAAGACTTTTTTCTGGGGTTCATCTGTACTATCCATCTTGACCCTTAAAAAAAGAGTTCAGAAGGCAAACTTCAGTTTAACAGCTTACTCTGTTAGTAGCATGCTCTTTAGAAAGATAGTAGCATCTAAAACAAACCAGTTCAACACACTTAGTTTGTCCTTAGGAAAAGGGAATGCAGGTTTCTACATGTGCGGCACAAACATGTGAATATGCAAATCACCGAGATCACATTATAACATTATGTAGCAGTATTGCAACTACACATTTTAGACCAGTTATGACTGTTTTACTTGAACAAAGACATATAATGAGGATTTCTAGTTAGAAACATGCAGTGCGCTAATATAAGAGCTAGCACCGTCTCTTTCTTGCAAGCTAAAAAACCAATTTTTGTCCATCAGATGACATCTACTTTATCTTTCCAACTTTCAAAAAAGCTTCAATATAATTAAAGATGTTCTGAATGCATCCTCCATATTTATATAATGGTTAATTGAACCCAAGTTTGTAGAGCACTTTCATTCTATTTCATTTATCTACACAAAAATAACAACTTCTATAGCTCCTTTTAGAAAAATTTCCTTTTTTGAGGGAAAGTGATGGTTTTGCCCTCCACACAATTGTATTCATTCCATCTACCCAGGCAAATATTAATAAGAATATTAATATAGAGAGATTTAATAAAAATAATACTTGAAAAATCTACTTTCTCTTAATTAAATCCATGATTGTCTAGGAAATGAAAAATAATTTTGTTGAAATACAACAAGATACCCAACTTGTTTCCATTAACCAAAATAAACAAAATCCATTTTGTTTTTTGAACTGTATTTTTTTCCCCACATGATTTTCTCTGAAGGATTAGATATGACAATACTGTTTGGCAGCAGAAAACAGTTAGGGAACCTTATATATGGTAAATTAAATGAAACTCAACAATCTTGAATGAGCTGATACTAAGCTATTTAGTCCTTCTGAAGCTACTAAGTTACTCCTGTCCAGTATATGCCTTAAGTTTCTTACAACATGTGAACACTCACTTGGGTAACAGCAATTAAAAGGTATTTACAGCCAGTAGAGGAAAAGAAAGAAAATAAATCTGGCAATTATCTCTATATGACATTTTTTTTCACAAGCAGTAGATAAGCAAATGTTTGTACCACTGGTACAGCAGAATTATTACACAAAGGGTGCATTTTACATATTTAGTATAGCTACTTTCACATCTTTTCCCAACCCACTTTCATTCAGAGTGCTGAGAAACGAATTAATAAACTGCCATCTTTCCATGTGGGGTATAAAAGTTTTTACCTTTTTTATAAAAAAGCAGTTTGTATCCGTGATTATTTTGTACAACCAAGTTGTAAAATTCACAAAGCAGATTCTGCAGCATCTAAGAAATAAATTGGCTCCACCCTCTTTGTAACCAACCTTGCCTACAAGTTTTATTTAGGCAGCTGTAAGATAGTCCTTCAGCCTTCTCACCAGGTTAAAATTGTCAAATCCCTCAGCATCTCATGCTTTGGGTTCCCATCATTTTGGCAGTCATCTGCTGGACCCTTTCTACTTCACTCAGAATTAAGGAAATTAGGTAATATTTATGCATTGCCTAACATTGTCTATGGTAGCATATGAATGCATACTCTAAGGTACAATATGAATTGAAGTATCAAGACAAACTCTAAATCTTACAATCATTACATAAATTACTACACAAGGATTCGTTACACTTAATTAACATGACCAGACAAAAATATCAGTCTTGGTTTTTTTTTTAAACAAAGGTTTCCTTTTCTTCTGCTTTCCATTTCCTAGCAACACAGATTTCCTTCAACTTTATTCAGTTATTTTCCGCATTACAATGTAGAATCCTTGTATTTTGAGTAACTGATGGTGCTTAAATAACACTTTGATTCACACCTCAGGAGCATATTAAAAAATCTTGACAAAAGCTCTATCTACAGATCCAATTAATACCATCCATTAAGAAATGGTATCAACAGGACTGAACTAGATTTTCTGAACAGGACTGCCTCTTAACTACATTGCCACTAGTGGGAGCAAAATATAACACTATAGAAACACTGATCTGAAACACATTTACTTGTTTCTAGAAAATGTTCTCATCATATTATAATTTCCAGTCAGATAAAATATGAACTCCAGGTGAGCTGTTAATGTCCTTCCAGAGCTGCCTACACACTAAATACAGTATCTTCATATTTCTCCAGAAGAAAATACACAGCAAGTCTAGTCCTCGTGATAGAAGTATATAAAATATGCCTCGGATTTCAAAAGTGCTAGTGTGGTTTAGCACACTAAAAAATTTACTAAATTTATTTTTGTTTTCAAGAAGTCAGCATGTGAAAACCATGATTTTGCATATCATTATAAAAGCATATATCAGACTGTCATGTAACAGTGCACTGATTATCATACTCGCATTCCATGTACATGAATTCCTACAACTAACATGCATGCTGTTACATATGCCTATCTGTCATGTTTTAACCCCAGCCAGCAACACAGAAGTGCTCTCTCTCACTTCTTCCCCCTTTCAGTAGATGAGGAGGAAAACTGGAAAAAAGTTAAATTCATAGGCGGAGAGAAGAACAGTTTAATGATAAAAATAAAATAATAATATTAATAAAATACATTATTAATGAATATATTAATGTAATGAAATGGAGAGAAATAAGCCCCAAGAAAATACAAGAAAATACAAGTGATGCACCTGCTCACCACCTACCACCTGCTGATGCATCGTGACCAGCAATCTGCACACCCCACACACCACACCCCCCCCGCCAACCCCCCCC
>VZRI01003338.1:75968-87251 GCA_013397515.1 Upupa epops
ACTCCCAGCTTCTTGTGTACCTGCACATTAATGCAACATGGAAGGTTTATTTCCTAGCAACAACCAAAAACACCAGTACATTATTAATACTCTTCTCATATCAATTTCAATAGTGAATCCAAAACAAAGCACAATTCTAGCTACTACAGAGAACAAATAGCTCTATCCCAGCCAAAACCAAGACTGTATCTTGTGGAGCAAATCTGGAAAAAATAGAAAAATCCAGGTTTGGCTAAACTTGAATGATTTCAAGAGATTCTAATAGATAACAAGCAGCTAGTCAGTCTGATATTAATGCAGTACAATTACATGAGGCCTTAGTATCAAAATTAAGACAGACATGTCTTAATTCTTGGACTACATGGTTTTCTTTTATAAGCATTACCCAGGATTTAAAACTTCTTGTATCAGAAAAGTCACAGTTAACCTGTCCTTATGACAAAAATATACATTAATAGATTCANACACAGAAGTGCTCTCTCTCACTTCTTCCCCCTTTCAGTAGATGAGGAGGAAAACTGGAAAAAAGTTAAATTCATAGGCGGAGAGAAGAACAGTTTAATGATAAAAATAAAATAATAATATTAANAGCACAATTCTAGCTACTACAGAGAACAAATAGCTCTATCCCAGCCAAAACCAAGACTGTATCTTGTGGAGCAAATCTGGAAAAAATAGAAAAATCCAGGTTTGGCTAAACTTGAATGATTTCAAGAGATTCTAATAGATAACAAGCAGCTAGTCAGTCTGATATTAATGCAGTACAATTACATGAGGCCTTAGTATCAAAATTAAGACAGACATGTCTTAATTCTTGGACTACATGGTTTTCTTTTATAAGCATTACCCAGGATTTAAAACTTCTTGTATCAGAAAAGTCACAGTTAACCTGTCCTTATGACAAAAATATACATTGATTCATAAAATATTCAGACAACTTAAAAATCATATATGTAATTACATCACTGGAATATTAAAATATATTAATATTTTCTGCTCATTTCCACAATAATCTAAGCATCCTTTCATTCATATTTAACATAAAATACAGTATGCTTTCTTTTTAAATTTGAAAGAATAGCAAAATCAAGCATCAGAATACCTGTATGTTGATGCATCTTTACTTTTTTCTTAAAAATACTGAATGAGCAACCTTGAATTTCTAATGCATTTCAAAATATCCAAAATATAGTTTAAAAACAAACCTAATGCAGTTTTACAGTAAGCCTGTAAAAAAAAAAAAAAACAAAAAAAAAACCCCAAAGCCCACCAAAACCAAGCTTCTCAAAATTCCACTGTTAGATGGTTTAATAACTCATGCATACTTGCAGCTCAATCCCACAACCTTTGCTGCCAAAGAATAACCAGTAAAAGCTATTATGACAAAATTGTAAGCATAGACTAGATTAAAAGAACTAAATGCTACTTAACAGTTTAACTATCATGCACCACTGTGAACCAGCCTCAAAAGCATTTCCATCCATACCCACAAGGGAGCACACTGCAGCCAAGTAACAGATCTCATGCGAAAGCCGAGTACAAAAAGAAACAAATCAATCAGTAACTGGTTCAGACAGGTTTGGTCATACCAGTGCAAGCCAATCAGCAGCCATTTGACAGATGCTGCCTTCCAGTCTTTCAAAGGAGTAAGGAGTTTGCTCTTCGGAGAGCAATTCTGAAGCAGGTGAATTCAGTCTTGCACACAACATTTTGAACAAGTAGTGTGATAAGTGAATGTATGTTAGTAGTCTACGCTTAACAACACAAAGTTTAACTATAACTGCTATGCACTTCCCTCATGTGATGCTTGGATAGTTTCAGTTTTTATACATCATGTGACCATGCCACAAGAAGGAAAGGAGTGGCCCAGGCACCAAGCCAACAGAATGGCATCTTTTATTTCAAAGATAGGCATTTGTACAGAACAGCACAAAACGAATCCTGAGCTAACTGCAAAAGGATTAAATCCTGTAAATAAGGTGGTAGGTTTTAGGTTGCTGGGTTTTTTGTTGTTTTGATTTTTAAACAAAATAAAAATTTTAAACCACCAACATGCACATACACACATATATATTTACATACGTGTATGAAAAGGTCTTTTTCCATTTTAAGCTTGAAAGCTATATATACTTCAGCATGAGAAACACCATTAGGCATCTTCCTCCAATAATATTCAGAGAATTCTTTCTCGTGACCAAAATCAGAATATGTCAGTGAGGCCAGGAATACACGAAGGACTGCTCTCTCAACCAATTATAGGTTTTCCCTCTATTTCCCTATTCTGTAATTATTATTACTCTATAGAGAGATCACAGCTCTAAAGCGACAAAAGAAGGTAACAGTTTAGCGTCCATGGGTTAGCCTACAATCGTGCGCTCATAGGAGCAGCCCAGGAGCTGATCACAACAGCAGCCAATCAGCAAGTAGCTGCCTGAATTCTTCCCGGTAACACGCAGCAGACAAAGAGAAGGTCATGGAAAAATGTGGGGGAGGGGGCGGAGAGTGGAGCTGGAAGGATAGCTGGAATCTAAACATCAGTGCACAATAGGATTTGCGTAACATCACCGGTCTAGAACAGCCCTGGCACAGGGTTTCTGAGTGCACACAGTGTTAGCCAAAAGAGCCACAACCATAAAGCATTTGCCAAAGCACAGAAACTGCATCGAGGAGGTAATGCCTTTCATCATGAAAAATCAGTGTTAGTATACACAAACCTACTTAAAACACAGCACAGCCAAGTAAAGGAAGTTGAGGCAACAAATGGCCATGACTATTTGGTTGTAGATGGAGAATTACAGGGAACTAAAGCAGCAGAACAGAATGTACCTTTTAAGTAGCGGTTCATAAAACACAGTTTCCAGTTGAATTCCTCTATAGCAACGTTGATATTGTCAGAGGTCAAAAATTTTTAAAGAAAAAACCCCAAACCCATTTGTGATCTATTCTGACAAATCATTCTCTGAAATAGTGTGTGAATAATGTTATTCTGCCACTAATATAAGAGGTATCTGGCCGAAGGCAAAGCATGCACCACGAGCCTATGGAGGTCCAGGTACAGCTATGCCTTTATTTTAAGATGTAATAAACGAAACAGAAGACATGCGATAAGCGCAAACAGTATTTCTTCCAGAACACAGATCTGAACTTTCCTCTCTTTCAGGCTACAATTATGTGAGTGTTGGCTGGACAAAATGAGAGAACAATGTGTCATTCTCTAAGAAAAAAATTACATCACAACTTTTGTCTTGTTTCACCTATTGCTCACACGGCAACACAAGATTCCCTGCAATTTAAAAAATCCTTTAGGTTGTTTTCCCAGCCCCACGTTTAGCCTCCAGAGGCGAGCTGCGTGGGTAAAAGGCCTCCGCGGGGATCCCGCCAAGCTCTGCCCCGTCCCTCTCCTCACGCGTCACAGCGGTGCAACGGGCTGAGCCCCGCATCGGATTGGCTGGGAGCAAGCTACACAGCAGCCAATCAGGTGGCAGATCCCTCAATTCTACCCAGCAACAAGACCCCACGAGGCTGAGAGCATGAACACCAACAGGGGGCCAATGAGGCCCTGGGTGCAGGCAAGCAGAGTCTGTGTTGAACTAACGGAATTTTTCCAAGGAGCTGCTAAATGGCACAACTTTGTCTTAATAATTTGAGACCCGGAGCTGCAGAAAAGCGCTAAACCGTGGGGTGCACCGCCAGAGTAAAGATTCAGTTCTTAATGTACAGGACCATTTATAGGCTATTTAAAGGCTTCTGAATTTCTGTGATGTTATATCAAATAAACTGTTGTGACCCAACCTGGGTTCAGACATGACATCTGGCAACCATTCCTTCCTTCAAATACCACACAGTGCCTGTGCTTTTCTAGTGTCCCAACAGAAGCATCAAAAAAAAATAAATCAGGGTTTTTTCACAAGTGCAGTATAACTTAAAACCTTGTGGTTGTTCTCCCCTAACCTTCTGAAGTGTATTTTGAGGAATCAGTTCAGTACATCATTAAGCCCAGGCATGTATCTATGTTGTCCCTAAAAAGAGGTCTATGCCTGGTGCACAAAAAGCCAGCCCACTTACTGAGCCAGGATATTAGTCTCGAACTTGAACAATGCTCTCATCGCTTTGGCATTACATTGAATCAAGCACTTGTTCTGTGTCCTCTCTACTTCCAGAGGGTAGACCTCAACTTTGACCTTGGCTTGTAAACCTGTTTCTCAAATAAATTAGTAACTGGAGAGTTCCTTTCCCATTAGGCTACCATACCTCATGGAAAAAGTGGGTTCCTCATGAAAAAAACAGACTTTCAGGTCTATTTACACAACTAAAATCTGTCATCTGCTGCTTTTGCAGAATTGTCCTTACATCGTTCATTGGTTTGTGTCTTGATAACTACTACACGTAAAATGAACACTTCTGAAATGCAAGAATTGAAAGCAAAGTTCCAATCTCCCCTACAGAATTTTTAGTTAAAATACATACTCCAGTTAGCTTTAGACAAGCAATGCAGGGGCCTCTGAAATACAGCCCTTCAGCATGTCAAGCTTAAGCTCATTCTCCAAGAAGAGTTTCTCTATTTTTTTTAAGTTTTAACAGCTATTTAGGTCATTGTATCAGTAAAGCTGCCCAAGTAAAACTCAGTTCAGAGCAACAGCAGTAGATGCTGTGTTTTCTTACTTTCCTCAAGTATTAGGGGTTTCACCTTTTACCAACAACACACGGTTTCATTTCAGTTGTGAGACCTCCAAACACTAAACAAGTACCACTGTCTGAAATTTATATAAAAGCAAAACCCATTTTTCTAACAGATTTTTCAGCACAAACTGAGTCACAACATATGCTTTCTGTTAAAAAAAAAGGATTTATCAAAGTTTTATATACATTTGTATTTGTGCATTTTGAAGACACACTTGCAGAATATTTTTCTTATACACAGTTTAAACATTGTACTGTGGTTACTTACAAGTGCCTTCTAGAAGGCTTTGGCAAAGAATAAGCTTTCTCAGTAATGAAAATGCAGCAATCTAAAATGGAACAGCTGTGGGAAACTGCTGCTTTCTAACTTATTATCAATATTTGCTCCAGGAAGTATACTGTTTCTCAAGAGGGCAATGTACCTGCTGCCTTGTTTGCTTGTTCCTTGCTTAAAGCAGTCCTTCCACACACAGAACTAAGTCACTGCCCAACTGCCCCCTAAAGCACAGCTCCTCTGACTGGAGCGGGCCAGGTCTTCACTATGTGAAGGAATTAGCAACATCTTTCATAATTTAATCCATTTGAAGCCAGGGAAGAACTGCTTATAATTTTTATATTTTGGCAGCAGGAAGACTATTTCCTGTTTGCCACACAAAATGATGGTTTTCCTTCTGTCCATGCCAGAGGAGGCCAGGAGGGAGCTCCCGACGCCATCTTACTCCCCTAACGACTCCCGGGCCGGTAGAGCCCGGCTAGTCCTGTGTGATCGCTGCGAGCAGCAGGTAATTTGCATACCCACTCGGGATTGGCTGCAGGACAGGTGCAATAAACCAATCCGCAAGCGCAAGGCAGTTCCGCCCCAGGAGGCCCGTGCAAACCCGCCCGGCAACAGGCTAAAAATAGAACGTGCGCGCTGGTGAATCTCCACTACGCGTGCGGACACAAATATGCGGCTCCTCCTCCTGAAACCCTCACCCGGCAGAGGGAGGGGCAGGGATTCTGCGCACACACGAGGGACGAAGAGACACCCAATCCCTAGGCCTTACGCGTGGGTGCAGCACACTCCACTCTCAGGTTCTTTAGTAATTTTGGTAGTGAGTTTTTCTATTAGAAAAAATACTAAGTCATTCTCTTGACAAATTCTTGACAAATCAATCTGAGAACTACTATAATCTATACCTCTCCTTCCCTGTCTTCACTTCCAGGGAGGCAGGAACAGAAACATCTGACTTAAGTCATGACTGATGTCACATGTCAGTCTGGTGATATGAAACTGAGTCACCAACATCATATGCCACTGATGTCATGAAATCCTCATTAAATATGGACTCTTACACCGAGCCTGCAGACCAGACTTCTTAGCTCCTGAGAGACACACCCATTCAAACACTAATGACAGTGCGGGATTTGGAAAGGAAGCAGACTGAATACTCCATACGTAAGGCATGTTGAAAATAAAAACTAAATACGAAAGTGGGCAGTAAGGCACACAACATTATTACATATACACATGCTCTCATGAGTATCTTAAACCATGATCATCATGTATCACATTTTATCATTTTCAATTTACACACGCAGGTACCATCTAGACAGGTTTGATTTTCACTATTACTGAACTGACAGCATAAATTTCTCTGACTGCAGAAGCAAATAAATCACTTTGTGCACTTTTCTATCCACCACACCTACTCCCAGGTTTCTGTTTCATAGAACTGACTAAAGGCCACTGAAGGCAAACACAGTGAGATGGATGAGATGAGATGAGAACAGCACACCATTCCCATAGGGCATGTACAGCTGCTGGTTCTTTGGCTGCATGAAAAGCACCATCTGATAGGCAAGGTACACATAAGTGCCTCTGGTACACAGAAATGTCATAATTAAGTAAGGAGAGAAGGACGAAAAGCAGCCCACAGAGTGACCACTGACAACAGCTGACAGCTTTTCAATTACTTGGACAAAACAGAGTCACAAAAACTCACTAAAAAAATCCCAACAGGAAGGTTGAAGAAAATGAAGATTAAAATGTGAATGCAAGCAATCTTCAAAATACTATTAGTAGAAAAAACCAACACAACCCAAAACCCACTTGAGTTTCTTGTAAAATCTACAATTTACCAGAATTTTATTATCAGTATCTACTGGTAGAACACAAGCATCCTTCTTTAAGGAATGTTACTCCACAGATGTTAGTTAGCTACTGCTAATAAATTTTACTAGCAAATGTGCCCCTTGCCCACAAGACAGTTACTCATTAAGCAGAGGCTAAATATTCTCCAAAAAGAAACTAATGCTGGGGAAGGGTAGGAAGTGAAAATTAACTTTTCAACCTAATATTCTATTCATTACTAGATAGAAGGGGAAAAAGGAAAAAAGCCATGCTTTCAGTGCTGGTAAATCACTGTATTAATATCCTAATAACCCTACATAATAGGGGTAATTCATGTTTTTACAATAAGCAGCCACTCTATAATAAATTTCTATAACAGTCAATACCAAGCCTACAACAGAATGAGATTTATTCCAGTAAAAGTGAAAATAGCAGATTAAATTCTCTTGGGTTAATGGGCATAAAATTATTTTTCTGTTAGTAGGGTAAGATTTGTCCTGTGTCTCAAACTCATGAAGACTTCTAAGAAAAATTACCCAAACTGCACTTCAAATGTTTCATAATCAAACATGTAAACACCCATAGTATAGATGATTCATCACCTTAATCATGCTTAGAACAAGTTCTGCAGACACCAATTGCCAGGCTTAATTCTCTGCAAACTTAGTAATGAACAGAAAGCAGAAAACAGACCAACACAAGATGGTTTCTTTATGCAGTTCTAGTTATGGACATAAACATTAAGAACACCAGAACCAGTTTTGAAAAGCATTTTTGATGACAAAAAGTAACCTGAAATATATTGCCCCCTGTTGTCCTACTTCCAGCATAGTCAGTAGACTCATGACCTTACTACACTCTGACCAATTTATCTTGAGAACATATACATTTCTTTTAATGTGTAAGAGACTCTTTTCTCATTGGTATTTTCCTGCCAGACTTGCAAAAATTCAAGCAAGTACACATATATTGTGACATAATGTCACGCTGGTTGTAAGTGGCACAATGGCACCTTAAACATCAAAGCAAAATATGCCCTGTGATGTGCTGACTTACACCTAATATGCTCATGTCATCTACTCAACGATATATGAGAGAGAGAGATATTTGAACAAAAGCAAAGACCAGAAGAATGTCCTGAAAGTAATCAAGCACTCAGCTGACTGGAAAATCCTTTTGTACTTGGCTCTTTAAAAAAAACAATAAAAATGTGTTCTCTCTATCAGAATTTTTGAATTAACATCAGTAACAAAACTTCATCCACTGTACATGAGCGTGATGATACTACATTATGCACTACATGGTCATGTTTGCAGATGTAGGCTGAAAAAAACCTGAAAATATGATGCAAGTGTTGGTGAAGTTGTATGAGAATTGAGGGACCTCAGCCTCACTGAATCTAACCTTTTAGTTTCATTAGTAAATACAAAACAACCGAGCGAGGGGCAAAAAAGCCTCAGCCCACATCAGTTGTCTGATGCTATTAATCGTGGATCTCTTTCTAACACTTCAACCAGCACAACATAAGAGGCAGAAAGGGGAACAGAACAGCTTCAAGAATAGTATGGTGCATACCAGCTTTTTCACACCAGCTTATGTTACTTGTATAACTACAGAACCGAACTAAATCAGTGAGCCTAACCTCCAAATATATATTTAGTAGGATCGGTCATTTGTTAAACTCAGCTCCCTGAACATCAGCGGATGGCTGCTGCATCAGAACAAGCAAGAAGATCGATCCTTGAATTGTCCGGGTGTGACTGTATGAGTGAAGGACTTGCTGTAATATGCAGGCAGGCCTGGCAGAGTCTGACAATACCAGGTGTCCCATAAAGTTACCTTCATCTGGTTATTCAGACTTTTTAGAAACAGACCATTGAGGCTGTTCCCACAATGAAGTGTATTTGGAATCTTTAAGTGTATGCCATCATAATTATTTTTAAATGGTCATAAGTATTCCTCTGACATTAAAACAATAGGTGCCACAATATTCATTACATATGTAACAACATGTATTTATTTCTTGAAAGCTTTAAAAATCAAGTTGTGTAAAGGAGCAAGTTAAAGATCTAATTTAACTCCTGGTTTTATACTGTACTAAACTATACAGCGGTGGAAGAACCCCGAAATACACACCACTTTTGGAGTATTAAGAAGAATGGGAGACAAAATTTGCCTTGACTCTACAGACAGTACACTAAACTACTAATATGAAATTTTATTTCAGCATTTCCAGACGTAAGAACTCAATTGCAGATAACACATGTTGAGTATACTAAATTCAAACAGAATATTAGTATAGAAAATATGAAAATCCACAGTATCACATCCCTTTAAAAGGAATTTCAATTAACATCCTGCAGTATATGTGATCATTTTATTATCTATTTATTAAAGGGAAAAAAAAATTGTGGAAGCTTACACAGGCATACTAAGCTTTGTGTCAACTGATTTGATAGTGATGCTACTTATTATTTTACCAAACATTACTTTGGTGCTTTAAATTGGAAGACAAACTTTATTAATAACATTCTCAAAATTTCCTGGTCACATGAAGCCAGAGCTACATGTTTCATGCATTTGAGCTGTAGAAGTCTTCTGTAGAAACTCTCTACTCATCCATCTATTTAGATTACCCATTAATTTAATGACTTGATATCTATTTTAAACATACCAGGAAAACAAATCAGAGTGTATTTATAACCCACAGCTGGTTTGGATGGCTGTATTTAATATTCTGTTGTCCCAAAGAAATACAAAGTATCGTATCATGACAAAGCTAAGCATTGCATCAACTGAAAAGGGCAAACTACTGAGAAAAATCCATGTCTAGCATGCCAGAGTATTCTTAAGGGACTATTGCTATTGAAACTTCAAATGGCTTAACCTAAAACTAATTATATCTTACATAAATATTATTTGCAAAATTCATGTGGCTGCATTTGATAATCAAAAATGAATAGTCATTTGTGACAAGGACCAAGAGGAAGAAGTAGTACACCCCTTTAAGGGGTTGCAGATTAGCCCTACACTCAGAATTTCTTATCTTTAGCAGAGGTTGACAGCACTGAAGAGCTTCCCCCACTCCCAATGATTTTTGCTACAACAGAAAATTATTTCCTTGTCCCTACTCTTTCCTGAACAAGAAAATAATCGAGAAACTGTATTAGGAAAAGAATAAACAGCATGAGCATCCCCAGACACTACCTCTGCTTGGCATATACCAAACAACTCTAGTTCTCTCTCACCTAAACCTCACGACTAATTATTAAAGACAGCTTACAATTACTCTTCTGTGAGTTTTAATTATAGTACAGTATGATTTCCCAGTAAAAATAAATATTTAAAGGAACTTCCTATGCAACTTGAAAGCATTTAGTATGTAGAGATTAAAATAACTTGTAGAGAATTTAATTCCCAAGATAATTTGAAAATACACACGAAAACAAAGACACTAACCTAACAAATCTATAATAGCTGTATTAAGTTACCAGAAGTCACCTTTACAGTAATTTAAATTTGATGCAGCTTTCCTATCTCAGAAGACCTGCTTTCCACTGTCCAATCTGATCATGTGGGAACACAAGCTTCAAACAGTAGCACACAGTGAAGTTCACACCAGAGCATTCCAAATACATTCACTGAAGAACTAGTGTGAATTAGGTAACACTTGACTTTTTTGACTTTTGCTGGTTACCTGCAGCCACACCTGCCTTCAACCCAGATATCAAGTATTTGTCTTGAACAAGGCATGCAAAAGTTATGTTTATACAAAAATAAATGTTAATAAATATTCCAAATCTAATCACTCTGATTACATTCACTCCTTGAATCCCCAAGAAATAATTTCAAACACTTAAGTATCAAATCAGAAAACAGGTGCAGACAATAAATTATGCATAAATCCTACAGCAATTACAAACGCTGTTAAACAGATGAAAATAAATTTCTAATGTGCTAAAAAAACCGAATAAAATATTCCTCCAAGAACAATTTTAGACAGAAATGGTCTACCCCATTTATGTCTTCTGTCTTCACACACACTTCTTCGAAAAATGAGATTCTTAAGACTACTGGTAGGAAAAAAAAAACCACAGTACATGAAGGGTAAGTGGAAACATGGTAAGGGAGGGAGGGAGGGAGAGACAGACACACAGTCAGACGTGTGACAGGAATCTTCATTTTCACTGAATTTCTAAAAAGAATTAATTATGACTAGAGTGAACAAGCTGTCAATTTTTCTTTATTATGCTTGGTACTTTATGACTCCTTTGCTAATAAAAACCAGACTCATCCTTCTGCCAAACGCTCCTGCACTTACTTTACTAATACTTCCATCCCAGGAAAGATAATGGAACAATTTGTCCTGGATGCTGTCTCTAGGCACGCTGAGGACAAGAGGGTCATTAAGGTCAGCCAGTATGGCTTCACCAAGGGGAAGTCACGCTTGACCAACCTGATAGCCTTTTATGAGGGCATAACCAGGTGGA
>VZRI01003338.1:87625-98283 GCA_013397515.1 Upupa epops
GGAGTATTGTGTCCAGTTCTGGGCCCCTCAGTCCAAGAAGGACACAGAGAGGCTGGAGGGGGTCCAGTGTAGAGCACTGCAGATGATGAAGGATGTAGAACACTTCCCTTATGAGGAAAGGCTGAGGGAGCTGGGTCTCTTGAGCTTGGAGAAGAGGAGGCTGAGGGGTGACCTCATTAATGTCTATAAATATGTGAGGGGTGGGTGTCAGGAAGATGGAGCCAGGCTCTTTTAAAGGTCAACGCATGCAAGCTGGAACAGAGATTCTCAATAAATCTCAGAAAGAAATTCTTCACAGTGAGGGTGATGGAGCATTGGAGCAGGCTGCCCAGGGGAATTGTGGAGTCTCTTTTTCTAGAGACTTTCAAGACCTGCCTGGATATGTTACTGTGTGACTTCGTCTAGGTGATCCTGCTGTGGCAGAGGAATCGGACTAGATGATTTTTGGAGGTCTCTTCCGATCCCTAATGATTCTATGATACACACATATAACCATGTTTTATATACCTTACATATTTTGTGTTAATGTAGATACATAAATTGTTGGAGACAATATGTGGCTTACATAAGAACAATCTAAAATACGGTAATTAGGTTGTAAACTTAAGACTTTAGATTTATTTGCATAAGGGTTTAACTGTAATCCTTTTTTGGAAGCTGAAAAATAAAGGCAAGCAGTAGATTATCAGACTGAAATAAGCAATTCAATCTGTTAGGCATGTCTGGTCACATATGTGCACAATTGATGCAAGTGAAGTAAGACCCCGCTTCTAAAATGTCATTTCTGTGTTATAACACAGATATTTGCATTAGACCTGAGATGTGAATTCTAAGCATCTGACGTACATGTCTTTGGTCAACCAATATGATTAGAGCTTCATTTCACATATTCTTCAGTTCATTGTCTGACTGCTGTGATGTGGTGAGATAAAGCTACTAATTCAGTAAGTGCTGCTGATAAAAATACAGCAAAATCTACTTGAAGACAGTGCAGGAAATATCAAGTATGATAGGATTTTACAAAATTCAAAATACAAGTACATAGTGTGGTTTTAATATTAAAACCATCAGAATTTGATTTTACTTAGAAATATCATATTTAAAAATATACACAAACAGATGGCAAATGAGTCCTAGTATGAATGCCTTTGTTTTAAGAGCAAGGTACACTGCATGGCTTAAAGATCCTAATCTAGACTGGGAAAGGTTAATTTCACCAAGTCCAGCCTAGAGGATGCTAAGCAACTGACAAAAGACTTTAAAGTGTCTGTCAAAAACACTGCACCCTTTTTGTTGTCTGGTTTTGTTTTCAATTTAAAGAACTCAAGTGAAAACAACAGGATAAGTTTGAAATAAAACTCAATGCAATGAACTGCTTTATTTAAAGCCTCACAACTAGAAACCTTACTGATCAAAATGAATACTGTTAAAATTTCCACAAATCTGAACAGTGCTTGTGCAAGGAGGTATATATAAACCTTCACATCCCATTTACTTTGTCTTCTACACACAAAATTTCAATTCAGAACAACATTCAAAAGTCACACGAGTAAGAAGTGTGAAAAAATAATAAAAGCAGTATTTTTGAAAGCAATTATTGAAATACATTGAAATCAACTACATCCTAAGTTATAATGAAAGACTTTCTCCTAGTTCTACAACGATAGTTTAAGCACAACTAATCCAGTATGCACCTGTCTCAAAATCTGAAGACAAGCCAAGGAACAGAAGTAGTGGAATCTACTGTACCCTAATGCAAAATATAATACTCAACTGTTTGTTAGAAATTGTTGTTTATGACTAAGAAAACAACAATTTCAAAAATAATCTGTATTGCTAGATTGTTTCCCATCCCTTACAAAGGTAGTCTGAATGTTCATCAGAATAAAAAAAAACAATCAGCAGAGCCTTTCATGAGGAAAGGTACTTTCTTCAAACAGATTCACTTTCCACCAGCAATGCTGCTGTAAACACTCAATGTATTCATGTGTGGCCACTAGAGACTACCACAGTTGCCAAGCAACACTTCTCAGTTTCATCCTAGTTTTTGACGTTTGCCATTCCGGAACGCTCACTGGAACCTAGCACTCCTTTAATAATCCCATCTCATTCCTCTTCTTTTCTAAAGATTTATAATACACTGAATTGCACAGTATCAGGCACCAAACCATTTCATAAAACAGCAAATGTTTTTAACTGAATTTTCAGGGACTAGTGAGTGCTTTTTCTTTATATATAGAAATTTGCATTTACAATTCTCTTTGGTGATCATGTCCCCTACAGACGACTTCTGCCCATGTCTACGTATCAGTCTATCAAAAATGAGAGATCGCAAAATAAAAAAATACAGTGAAGATCCCTTTTCTGTTATGTATTTCTAAAAATCTAGGTGTGTCTTCTGCAGGTAAAATATCTCAAAACACCTGCATGTGGGAAAGAGCAGTCATCACAGCACTACAGAAACCTCACTCAGTAGCTTCAGCAACTCTTTCATCTATTCTGATTTCTAGTTTATCCACATAAGGGAAGCAAGATCAGAAAGTTTGTAATAACAAAAATTCAACTCAGAAAGCAGTTACCATATTATCTAGCTTTACTGTACCCTTGGAATACATATACATCATAAATGAGCCAAACAACATCACGCATAAGCCTATAGATGTCCTCTTATCTCACCAATAAAAGGCCTTTATTGACTTTACCAAAACGCAGACATCAAGCAGCAGATTCCACTGTAGCAGAAAGAGTGCAAAAAATCTATGTGGTCAGCATATTTCTGCTAATAACATTCTTATGGGGTAACTGTTCCTTGAGACTGCCCTTGCATGTCATCTAACCCAGAGGGGCTTCCCACCAAGCAATGCCTAGAAGATTATTACTCTGCACACTTCAAATACATTAATAACACTCAAAAGAGGCAATGCATTTTCCAGAACTCCGGCAGCACCATTTAAAATAGTTTAGCCAACATTCATACATAGAACCTCATTCTCATAAACACTCTCATGACTTTATTAAGTAGCACTTAAGCACTAAAAACTATTCCTGACTGTTTTGTGTAAGGGTTCGGTTACGTAACCTATGCACCATGATGTTTTCCTCTGGGCTGAGGACTGAGGAAGAAAAAGAAGGATGAAGTTCTAATAATTAGTGTATGCTTTTGGGTTGAGAACTGTAAATAATTACATTTTAATGACACGGTAAGCGCAAGCTTGCATGCGTATGTACACATGCAACAGCTCTTCAAATTGTAGCCTCAAACTGATCAGGGGAATAAACAGGTGCTTAGTCAACCATCTGACATAGATGACAAACCCAACTAATGCTACTCAGTTGTCTCAAGGATGCAGAGTAAAAAAATAATACAGCTCTTGCACTTTTTCATATTTTAATATGAATCTTAATAAAAGGAGTCAGCTAGAGAGTTTTGTTACCACTCTGTATAAATGCAATTCATATAAGATTTCCAAGCAATTGATCAGAATGACAAAGGAAACAACACAGAGAAATAGGATTTTCATTATTATTTTTTATGTAAGTCTAGTTTGAGACTTTCAGTAGAACCTTCTAGGGGATATGCTGACAGACCACATCACAAGACAGACACAGAAATTGAACTGTTAAAGTTTGTGTGTACAGAAACTGCATGACAAATTTTAAATCTCTTCTGACCTCTTGTTTCAGGATCTTCTGTAATTAAAGGCATATATGAAACTGCAGTCTTCGAGGAAAGATGTTTTGGACTCCCTGAAAATACTCATCTGCAAACACAACCTTTCTTCAAAATTCAGACATAAAAGCTCTCCCTAAAGAAGAATTTGGTTCTCCCTTTTCTGTAGATGTATGAAATCCACTGCTGCTAACATCAGCAGTACCTTCTCAAAGGAAGGTAGAATTGCCTGGCAAGACCGATTAGATGACCTTACTTCCCACAAACACTCTTAAGCATCTTCAGGAAAAAAGAAATCCTATTATTTACAAAGATCAGAGGCACATTTGTAGCTGTAATTACCCTTCCTGTATGCCTTGATATAGGTAATGAATAGACATGTTACGTACACTATTTTTTCACCCATATGACAAGAGAAAGTTTGATGGGATACTTGCAACTGACATTCTGATATTGTCTCTAGTCTAGCTGCAATCCATTCCAAGAAAATTTTTCCATGGAGTCACTTTTGCAGAGGACTTCTAAGCTCTGGTACATTGCTTCATCTAAGCAGATGAAGGAGCCATAAATTCTAAGTAAAACTTTTAGCAATATCTCTTTATTAAAAAGCTTCCTGTAATGGTTTAGGGGGAGGGTCTTAATTGGTTTGGGTTGGTACATGTAATTCAAGCGCAACAACCAGCTCTTGCTGAGAGTTCAACAGTCAGTGAAGCAGCTTTGCTAAAAAGACAACAGTTTATCGTACCCATCACCAATAAGAAAAGGAAAAATCCCCAAATAAGTAAAAGAATCAAAAGGTAAAACAGAAACTGCACACAATGCCTTTACATACACTCTGAGATAAAAGGGAGCTAACACATTGGGCTTTGGCCTTAGATGAGAGCTCTAGGCAAGAGAGTGTACACTAACACTCAACCACAAAAGCCACGACACCGACACACACACACACACACACACACACACACNATAGTGTCAAATGCAGAGGATACAACTCTCTCTGTTTGCCAAAGCCTTAGGGGATCAGTATTTGTTCTCTCCCTTTATCTCTCTTAGTAGAGGCTTCTCTCAGTCTCTCTCAGAGGCAGAGTATACAAGATCTTTGCCAGCTCTGTCGGGGAAAAGCCAACATGGCACTGGTTGCTGGTTAATGGCAAATAGGCTTTTCAAGGTCTCATCCAAGGGCTTTCTACAGGCCATATGCAGAACCCTTCTTTCTTCTCCCATATGGTTGGTCAGGCACCAAGGGAGGTAGAGGTTTAAGAGTGCACCTCTGTCTGGCATTTTCAAAGGCATTTAGACTGTAGTGCGGCTTTGGAGTTGTCCTTACTCCATCCCACTGCCAAGGACAAGAACGAGCTAGTGCTGGCTTTTCTGTATCTGAGCCCTCAGCGAAGGACGGGAGGGCTGCAGGTTCAACCTCACAGAAGGGGGGGGTTTGCAGGTACAGAGAACAGCTTTTCTCTTCGGCCTCTCTGCATTCGAGCACCCAAGCAAAAGAGGGCTGTGGCTATCCCTGCAGCAGAGCTGCAGCCAGGCTGAGACTTTTTCTGGCTTCTACCCTTCAGTGGCAGGTGGTTGAGATCCATTGCTTACCCCCCACACACAGACAAACCCCTTGGGGGGGGCGGGGGGTAGAGGGAGCTCTCTCTCTCCTGGAGGAGGCTCCTTGTCTCTCAAGATGTGTTGCAGCAGAAGCGGGAGAAAGGCCAAGATGACGAAGCCAACAACGAAGAGAGGAAATGAAGGAGCAGGAAGTACCTTCCCTTTACGGACTCTGTCCAGCAATCACCTGTACAGTCCAGACACTGACGCATGAGGTCTGCTAGGAAAGCTACCTTCAGCTTCAAAATAAAATGCTTTTTCACCACAACTAATATTTGAAAATTTGGTAATTTTCAAACCAAAACACTTCCCTGTCAGTGAATTTTCTTGCAAATTCATATTGACACTAGTCCTTTTGAAGGCTGGACTTTTACAATCAGTAAACTGTAAAGATCATTAAACTGATTCAAAGAAAGCTGTTTATTTACAATGGTTATTACCCTTTCAATCACCAGTTTCTATGAATAAGGTGTGCCAGCTGCTAAGTTAGTATTTATCTTTTGTGATGCACGATGACCAAACAACAGCCACACCTGTAGCAAAACACTAGTACTACAAATCTGAAATATTTTCTGTGAATTACAGCTTATTTCTGCTATTACAAACAGGTGGAGTTCTCAATATAAGAGAATGAAATCTGCAGCGTGAAAACATTTTCTCCATGACCAGTTTCTTAAAGGTCACTGAAGAAGAAAGTAGAAAAAAAGTTATATGCAAAATGTCCTCTTGACAGAAAACCTGAGCATGGCAGGACACTAATACAAATTAAAACACTGCAAACGTGTTCTACCTAATAAATGAAGACCTTTGCCTCCTACAATAAGAAACTGCAGACCTCAAATGAGATCAGCTTACACTTCCAGCATCACTTCTTGTGTCTTAAGAGGTACTTCATTAGTGACCCCATTGAGGCTTGCAATCATGCAGGATGAACAAGAAACACTATAAAAAAAAAAGTGTTCCTGGCTTCAACTAGCAGGTCCAGGAAAAAAACCCCAGTGTGGGGTTTCTTTTCCTGTGGAATTCTTCTCAAAAACAGCTGTCAGTCCCGGTTTGCAGTCATGCTACAAGTGTTCATTGTAGGGGGCAGTGACCTTGTCAACTGAAGTCAGCCAGCATTGTTTCACAGCATTACTGAGTTACTGAGGCCAGAAAAGACCTCTCAAGATCATCCTCCCATTGGCCTCTTATCTGTTGACCCAGCCTGTCCAGACCCTTCTGCAGCATCTTCTTACACTCCAGCAGATCAACATTCCCCCCTAACTGATGCCAACTAATAGACAGTAAATCAGAGAAATACATCTAAAGATACTGTAATTCTAGGAGCCATGCCTTCTCTTCTACTCACAAAGAGTGGGTCTAGAGCCACCTCCAGTGCCAGTGTTGCATTCCAAAGTGGAAAGGATGAAGTAAACAAAAGCAAAATTAATTTATTTCAGTAATGATTTCATTGTTTTGCTTGCTACTGCAAATCTTTAAAAATAACAAAAGACAACACTGCAAATTCCTGAAACATTGAGAGCTTCCAGTTCAGTTATATTGATACATTATTTGGCAGTGATTAAGCATAAACCTATAAATCATGCTATAGTGATACTGCCAGCATTGTTAGTAATGATTAATACTCTGTCTGTAAAAACCTTCTCCAAGTTGTAATCTAAAGATCTCAAAATAGCTCTACAAAAAACATCCTTAATTTTACTATTGTGGGAGGGAGAAAAGCAGTTGATGAAGCAATAGTTCAGGAGCACCATCATCACAAACACATAAGTATGTGAAAAATGTATACAGCTATTTTAGACTGCTTGCCTTCCCAAATTAAAAAAAAAATAAAAATAAAATAAAGGTATAGAGAAAAATACATCTCAAGAGTGATTACCTACAAGAAACATAATTGTTCTTGTCTAGGCAGCTTCCCTAAAACCACACAGAGTCAGATGCCAATAAGAGGCTATATGAATTACACTCATGAATGCCTCCACTGACAAAATGGTATAAAAACTTCAAAAGAAAGCAGACTTAAAATACTGACAATCTACATGTAGCTAGAACAGGTCAACCTCCAGAAAGATTCTACTCAGAAACCTTTAACATCAGAAGGAATATTCTATAGCTCCTCCACAGGCAGACTTTTGCCTGGTGAATCAGCAAGCCATAATGCTTGTTTGTTTGCTTCCTATAAGGAAAGGACTGCAGTTTCATCTTATATATACTGATACCCTCAAACATTTTTGAGATATCTTCTTCACATGGTGGCACATAACTGAGCTGCTTCCAAATCTGGGAAAATCAGACTAACTCCAGACCATCCCAACTATTCCATATGTGCAACCAACTCTCCTATAAAAAAGCCCTATCTTATGCACTCAAAAGGTGAACATTAACCAAGTCATATTCGTTTGTCACCATGAGTCCTTCTTGGTGAAGAATTTTTCCAAATAACAGAACACCGAGAAAAGGATAGCAGAAGCTACTGAACTGGATAACCTCCTGAGAATCCCTCTAATCTGTTACTAGCTTCTTTGAAATATTGTATAGCTCCAGTGATAACTGCTTGCACAAGAAACTATTGAGCCTTTAAAAAATACTTGTTTTGGGAGGGCAAATGTCCCCTGTAAGTTTTATCTTTTCCCCTGTAGCAAGGCAAATTTCTGTGACAAACTTCTATAAAAGTCTCAGTATGCCACAACTGTTAGGAGACACATCCTATGCCCACCTTGAAGAAAACCAACAGAACACTCTGAAATCATCTTTGAAATCAAAATGCTATAAAAAAGTCTTTAAAAAGAAACCATCCAAAAGGATGACATTAAGAGGTTAACCAGCAACACTGCCAACCTCCTAAAATGTTCACAGTAGTCTTCCTCAAATGACAACACCTTTTAGGTATCTTAACAGCAGAAAAATGGTGTAAAGTTGAGCTGACTAAACACAGGACCTAAGGAATCTCTTCTGGCATTCAGCCTACATAAAAGTTTACATTTTTCTCCACCTTTTAGCAGATGCTAGATCATCACAGATGGTCCAACAAATGAAGTGGTTATAATTGTAAGTGTGACCACAAGCACATTAAATCACAGGTAACCCTTGGAAAAAAAACCCAAACAAAGATATCCTACTTATGTAGCTTGGCAATAGGTCTTCTTTCTGTATCAGCATATTCATGCCATTGAGGGACAAAAAATTTTATTCTGCATGTACAGTGTAATACCTAGTACTCCATCAGTTTTGGCTGGAAAAAGCCTTCACTCCAGACAAAGTTGATGTTTTCACCCTTATGCTGGGTCATTATTTTAAGAATTTTACCTCAGACTGGATAGGCAGTGTACTTTTTCTCTTTTGAGGAGATTTCTTTATCCAAGTTGCTTTGCTGTTTTATTAGTGAACTGAATATTTTGATGGGGACAAGACACCATTTCTTGCCAAGTATCCATCTCTCCGGATCTACATAAGAACTGGAAGTAGCTATGCTTTCTGATATTAGGAGTATTAAGATATTCTCACCAAAATGCTAATATAGAAAACCAGATTCCACTTTGTGTGTTTTACTCAAACATTCAGATGATAGTGACAGAACACTGCTTTCTTCACTGTATTTATCACTATATTTGTCCATCAGACTTTGATGACTTTTCTATCTAGGTAAAGGAAGCAACAATCCTATTTTTGTATCTTTGTTGCTGGGGTTGCGTAATTTTTGCTTCACAGCAAGATCCAAACTCAGTCATCAATTCTTTTTATGATGTAGAGCAGAATTTTGGATGGGGTCCTCTAATGAGAAGACTTGAGTCCATTCTTTCAAGAGTCATTTTAACTTGAAGGCTTAATACATGTTTGAAACACTCACTTCACAAGGTAGAGACTCACAACACAAGGTAGACTCACTTCTAGAGACTTCTGCTTTGTTCAGTCAAGACCCCAGTTTGGGACTAGGGTACCAGATTGTAATCCATGACATCCAAAACTAGTTGCCGGAGTTCTTTCTCAATTGAGAACTGTGCTGACACTGCTGGCATGACAAAGCACTGTTCTGGTTCACTTTAAAACCAAGATAATAAAGTTTGATAGAAAGAGTGAGTGGTGAGATTTAGAGTCTCTTCTGTGTCTCAGTATGTTGTTGGCCAATGCCTTAATGCCACAGTATGTCCAGAAGAGGCGAGTAACTGTTCCAGGCAGTTCAAGTTCTTCCACTATTACCCAGACAAAGAAGAGTCACTTCCTTTTAAGCAGAACAGGTCTTTACAAGAGAGGGTCTACCAACACATCTGGGAAGCACTCCTGTTCAACAACTGGTGTCAGAGGAAGCCTGTTAGTTCTGTCTTTGATCCTAATGAATGCATTTCTGATTCCAGTTCCAGAATCCAGTTTGTCTGTAGATGAACTCAGTCTGGGACCTTCCCAGCATCCGCCCACAACATTAGTCATGTGGGTGATACTTACCATTAGGGCATTGACTTTGATACTGCTTTAGTATGTATTTGGTTTTATTATTATTTTCATAAAAGTAGTTTTCATCTTCTTTTCCAAATCATTAAGACTCTTCTCATTATTCCTTTTCTCTTCCCCTTTGGGGAGGGAAAAAGGGTTGAATATATCTGCCATTCGTTTATGGGCCAACCCAGCCCTAATCCTTGATTGAAACAAATTGAGTTCCAGTCTCAATACATTACATGACCTGAGACTTCTCAAAAAAAAAAAAACCCTCAAAAAAAAAATAAAAAGAGGGGGAGAAGACAAAAGGGCCATCTACATGCTCTAGGAAAAGACAAAGTCTGGTTTGTTAGTTTCTCCATCCATTGTTTTCTTCACATTCCCAGTGTATTTCAGTAAGTTCTGAAAACAAAGCTAGACCTAAAGCTAAAACCACTTCTGAAGTTAGACTTGAAAATATAATTGAGATTATTTGGTCAGACTAAGTGACAATGTTAGAAAGAACCACCTCATGTTAAATCACAGCCTCCACACATTGATCGGTCTTTCTCATTATTATTCTACATAAGCACAGCTTTCTCTATAGCTAACACAGTATGAATACTTTTCATAATCAGTAAGAGACATTAGACTTGCAGTTCCTTAAAACCAAAAGCAAACCCTTAGCATACAAAAAGCATGTAATGCTGCTGTATACAAATGATCATTTCGCAGAAAATAACCCTTCTTGCATTCTAGCTAGTCCTAAAGTATTGGAGGGGCTGGGGGTGACTAGGTTTAAATTTGAAGTGACAAGCAACTTGGCACTTTAAGCCCAGACTCATTCACCTCGTGTTCTTTCCGCACCTTCCTTTCTTCAGCCATATTTACACTATTTTTTACCTTTCAGGTAGAGCTTGAGGGACTCTATTCATATATACCTTTACTATGACTGCTGTAATATTTTCTAACTTCA
>VZRI01003340.1:290-14337 GCA_013397515.1 Upupa epops
GTGGCCAAGAGGGGCAACAGCATCCAGGGGAGGGGGGGGGTCAGAATGAGCTGCTGGAGGGTGTCCAGCATAAAGCAATGAAGATGATGAAGGAAATAGATCATCTGCCTTAAGAATAAATGCTGAGGGAGCCAGGTCTCTTTCGCTTGGAGGAGGGGAGACTGTGGGGAGACCTCATTAATGCCTATAAATATGTCAGGGGTGGGTGTCAGGAGGACGGAGCCAGGCTCTTCTCAAGGTCATCTGTGAGTCAGTGGGTGTGAACTGGAACATAGGAGGTTCCATATAAATCTCAGAAGGAACTTCTTCGTAGTGAGGGTAATGAAGCATTGGAACAAGCTGCACAGAGGTGTTGCGGAGTCTCCTTCTCTGGAGACATTCAAGACCCACCTGGATGTTTTCCTGTGCGACTTGGTCTAGGTGATCCTGCTGTGGCAAGGGGACTGGACTACATGAACTTTCAATGCCACTGCCTGAACCTAATGAATCTATGATCATTTCTATCAATTGTGTGGGTCCAGCTGGAAAAAAAAAATGTAAAAAATCCCATGCATCTTAGGTTTAAGGAGAAGTATGTGCAATTGTTAAAAGTTTTACTCCCACATATTTTCTGTGTTTGTACCTAGAAGTGCTTGAACATACATATCCTACTATACAGAAATCAAGGTGAATCAATATTAGTTAATAATTGTACCGTAGTCAGTTTTAAAATGCACTGTTTTGTGGTTTAAACCTGTGTGCATCTTTTCTTCAGGGTACTTTAGCATTTAGGTTCCACACATGTACCGCTTAGCCATATGTCATTATACTCACAAGTGAAACTGTGTATTTTAAAAGAGATAATTGGCACCAATTTTCTATCTCTGAAAAAGATCAGCTTGCAGAATAAATGTTCAAGCACATGATCAAAGATCCAAATGTTCCTTTGTAGCAGGCAAACTACAAATGTGTAGTAGGCATTAAATAGTACTATTAACTTCATTTATTTATTTAATTTCTTTAATTGAAAAATACTCAGGAGACAAAGTAAATGCAATATTCCACACAAGACTCTTATGTCCTGATGGATCTTTAATATATGCTGTGAGCCTACCACACCCTTTGGACTTCCCAGGTTGGAGTATAGAAAAGGATGAAGAGATGCAAATGGGTACCCGAACAAGGCTAGGTATCAGGTTGGATCTCACTCACAGTGAGCACCAGAGAATCTCTTTAAATGGAGCCATCAAATGTACACAAAAGCTTCATCTCATGTCTCAGGCACTTCTTGTATTTGATCTAACAACCTCAGTCTTTCAGACCCATAAATCATCACTGATGGCCTATTCACAACAGGGTGACAGCAAGACAAGCTATACTGTTCTGGGCCCTCCATTACAACATGCCTTAACAGAAACTACAATTGCATGGTCACTTGAAAACACAAATTCCACAGCTGTTTAGACTAAGAACTTCTAAACTGAATCAATCCAATGACCCATTGAGTCATGGCTAGTATCCCAATTTTTGTACTGTATGATTAGATGATGAATCACTCTTATTTTCTAGCTATTTCTTCTGCTTAATGTTTTTACACTGCCACTATTATAAATAGAGCTACTTACAGACTGTGAAACTGCGCAAGTAGAAGCTATAATTGCACACACATAGGATAAAAAAAATACTGTTCAACTCTTTCCAAATAACAGTTTATCTAAATCTATTCCCACATGTGCTTCCAAACCCCATATAGACTGATGAATTTTCATCTTTCTAAGAGCTAGGTATGTAAGAGTACAATTACTTAGAAGACCCTGATCTAATCTCTTAAGTTAAAAGAATTTTCTCCATAGTGGAAGGTACTATTTCACAGCACAAAAATAGATCAGAAGCTGGACATTCATGGCAATAGTAACATCATTTTACCCTTCCTGATGCTCTTCTTAACATTAATACCCACAGATGTAACTGCATGGAACATCTGTCAGGAAGGGGTACACTGTTACTTCATTTCATGGCCTGGCTTTTGAGGCTCCACTACCTTTAGATAATATGCATCATCAACCAGACGAAGGACGTTCATTGAGTGAACTTCATAGCTGACTACTTTTCATCTGCTTTGGGGCTGGCAGAAGGAGTGAGTGCAAGTGACAGTAGAACAGCTAAGTTTAACTGTTGATGAAGTCAAGTCCAACATGTACACAATACCTTACAGAATCAGTACCACTAGTTAGCACTGGTTCCTGCAGAAAATGGAGAATCTACAATGTGATGCTGTCTTTGCAAGTTCATTTGCATCATCATAAGGATGAGAATACTTCTCCATTGCTATCTCAATGATAAAAAAACCCATGCAAACATTTAATGATAATATATTCAAGTTCTCATACCTCGGGATCTTGTTAGTAACATTCCCTGATGTCATGTGTCCTGTTTAGAAATATAATTCTGCAATATGCTGGCTCTCTTACATGTCAGTATGTGAAAAACAGAATAGCAAAATTTGAATATACTAGAATTTTATTACTTCCTTCTTATTTAAATGCTTCATCATCTGTTAAAATTTGAGAATTCAGAGGAGGTGCCACCTTTGTTACCTGTTTTCTAAAACACTTCTGTGAGACTAGAAATCTTTTGTGCATTTTACATATATAAATTTCTTTCCTTTCAGGAGGAAATAAAACAGCGTAGGGGCTCTCAGACTATTATTTGATGACAGTATTTAGCTGCTGGGACTAAGAGCAACTGTTTCCTATTCCCAGGGAAGTACCCACGGCCCAGAGCTGGAGCTGCTCAACACTTGCGATGCCTCTGGTGGGGTGGTGAGGTGCTGACTGCCAGGTGCTGTACCATCACCACCATGAATGAAGGAGTAGTGTTGCACAACCTACTCTAAAATAAATAAATGAGCGGATAGAAAAGCACAAGAAAAAATAAGGGTTAGTCAAATAAAGGGAATTTCAGAATTCCAAGGAAGTGCATTAATGCTTATTAAGATGAATGACCAGATTGTCTCCAAGATCAGAAAGATAAATTCAATTAACAGAGAAAGATACTATCCAGAACATCTAGAAAGGCCTCAAAGGAAGACTGGAGATAAAAAGCTCTACAGAGAGTGGGTAGTCTCTGACACCCTGAAACAAGCAAGTATGGAAAGGCAAGACTCCCCAAGAGCAACCATAGTACATCAGGAGAATAGACAGAAGAGATTTTTCAGTTCAAGTTCAATAAGAAATATGTTTCTTTTTTTCTTTCAGTTGCTCATTTCAACTTTTTAGAAATATTTATACAGTCTACTTCGAGGGTTCTCATTAAAGCCTATAATTTAACCAAATTGGCCAAAACAAAGTGCAATCCCCAAGTCCCCAGGTATCTTCATCTCTGCAAGTTAGTTTGACAAGTACTTTCAATGCCAGGATTTTGCTCATGGGTCAACAGAACACAACAGATATTGGTGTTTCCATGGAGAGCTGGAGAACCAGAACCAGGAAGATCAGAGTAGAAGAAAGTGCATTCCATTGTCTAGAGGACCATGGTTCTGTGACATCTGAAGGACAGGGGAGGACAGAGTGCAGGGTGCACACCTGAATTCAAATGGCCCAGAGGTATGGATACTTAATATGAAGGTATCTAAACCTGAAGCTGGTTATAATACACTTTTATAATAGCATTTAGCTATTTAGTAAACTAGTTCCAGTTATTCAATGCACTTACTTTTATTTTATTAACTGCATTCTCATGGAAACTGCAGAAGCAATGTGTTGATATGTGACTGCTTCATAAGGCAGACGGTTTGGTCAGTTACAGTTAAAAAAAAATGAAATTACTTTTTAGTTGCAGTATTGATTTATTGCCTTTTTTAAATGCTAGTGACACACCATGTAGTCATAATTGTCTGCATACAGTATCTGTACATATAAAACCTATAAATGCAGCTGAAGAAAAGAGTTTATGATAAAAACAAAAAATATAAGGCAGAAAAGAAAATGCTAATAATAAGGAAAGTTAAGAACTAATTCCATCAAAATATGGGCTTGCACACATTAAAAAGTAACATAACAGCTAAAAAGAGACCTTCAAAGTGTATGTATTTCTCAAAACAAAATTAAAATGTGACACAAGAATGAAATATTTAACAGGACTTCAATAGAGAAGGAAAATCAACAGCGTATCAGCCTCTACTCCAAATAAAGTAGGACGAAAAACTGTATGGACAGAATTACTTGAGATGAAGACTGAACTTTCCAGCTTTGCCCAAAGGTACATTCAAAGCAGTATGCTGGCTATTTTGTGAACATGTATGGGACTTCCATATCCAGACCTACCAAGATATCATTTTTGACTAAAACTAAATTTCCTTCTCCCAGTACATGGCAGAAATGCAGTCATGCAGGAAGTAATTCTTTCTCACCCAGATATCATTATAGATGGACTGACTGAGGAACCATAACTATTTCTCATGAAACTACCTACCTTTTCCTGATGACTGTATATTTCATGGTATCATTGCAGCAGGAGGGCAAGTAACCACAAGAAACAAAAAAGCAACTACTTTTTCATGCAGTTTCTCATGAGGGTCATAATGAGAATTTTCCCCTGAATATAAGGACAGCTGGAATTCAAGCTGTATAATTAACACTATTCCCATGAAACCTGCACTCACTTAAGTCCACTTTGGAAATACACTATGACCTTTGACACCTTTAAAATAAAAAACATTTTGTCTAGCAAATACCAGTATGGTTTGGGTGTACCTCTAATACACAAAAAGGAAACTATTCTCTCAGAGTTTAGCAATCTCAATACTCTTTAAAAACATTTTAACAAGCAATTCAGAGTTCCAGTTCTTGAGAGGATGTCATCCATGTTTCCAGAGGCAAATAATGGCTATTGAATATAATTCTTTCAAAATCTTTATAAATGTTTACATAATTTATGATAGCCTCCTCTGTTGCTTAGAATAATTGAGATTTTTGGGATTAGATAGGCTGCTAGTCTGTCAAGGTGTTGCTTTATATTATCTTAGAATCTGTGCTGTAGTTTCCATGCTTAACTGAGAGTGAGCTATCAAACTACAGTTTTCCCTTTCTCTGCTCTCAAACAAAAGAACCTGAAAAACCAAAAACCAAAACCAAGGTGTTTAACTGAGCCAAATTCTAGCAGTACTTCTACACTTCTAATTTAAATAAATCAGACAAAACCAACAGGAACACAGTTCTTAAAACACATGCTAAGCCTTAATGTTTTAAAAGCTCCCTTTGGATACAAGGACTGCCACAGAAATATGCAGACCAACGAGGAAACACTTGTGAATCTGAATAACTGTTAAGGGAAATTAACAGAATAAAGAGGTGGTTTAGTCCAGAGGAAATAATATACAGAACTCCTACATTACAAAAATCCTCAAAATTAAGCAGTAAATACAAAAGAGAAAAACCTCTTTTGTCTTCCTACTGGAAGCAAGATAGAAAGTGATACATGGTATCACCTGCTTTGCAGTGATTGTAATGTCTTCAAGATAAAAATCTTTTCACAGTATAGGCAGGTACCAAAGTAGACTGCTTAAGAATGTTCTACTAATCCCATTACTGGGAATTCCCAATAATGACTGAGAAATAGGTGACAGATGTGTCTACTTTAGCATATTTTTTAATATATAAAGATTTTATTCAATGGTTTTAATTATCACATTTCTGGCTCGTTTTGTTTTAAATTTATCTGGGTTTATAGTGTCTCTTCATCTAGCCAAAGACACAAGTATCTATAGCAATGTTCAATTTTGTTCCATAGTGTTTTACATTATCAGGTATAAGCTGCACATTAGCAGTCTGCTCTCAGTGTACCTCAAAGGTTATTCAGTTTATTCAGCTTCACATAGAAAGAGGTAGATTTTTAATCTTCTCTAGGAATGAAGTTAATACAAAGTTTTTCCACTGAAATCTAAAGAACTAGAAACAAAAGATACACTGCTTTGGAGAGCAGATCCTTTTAGTAAGCTTTCTTGTGACTAAGCTCTGTGCTGACTATGTTTGTACTCATAACAAAAAATCAGCACAAATTTACAGAAATTAAATCTGAAGTTTCATTTGTACTAATCAGGAAGAATGGAAACTGGATTTGGATCTTTCAAAAAGCAGATTACAGAGTAGGAAAACTTTTTCAAACTATTACATTCTTTATAAAGTATGGACTACTACAGATGTGCAGGACAATGCAATGCAGACTTTAAACTGACAGTCCAGAATTTGAATCTAGCATTCATACAGGATGTCAAAACTAAATTTAGATAGTAAGTTATCTATACAATGAATAAATATCTCATAACAAGCATCTTTCATTTCTCATGTAATCACTGCTTTAATTTTTTAATAATAAAAGCAAATGTAGTATCTGTTCTTAGGTATATCAGAAAAGTGGCAACAAGCAGCTCTTTCAGCTTCATTATAAAAATGTAATGAATAATTAGGAATTGTTGATGTCTAAATAAAAGTATATCTATTTCCTAAGATAAAAGCATTTTGCCTAACAACATACAGTGTAATATCTTTGCGCTGGCAAAGTGGCTTATAGCTGTCACATTCCATTGACAAATTTCATTTTGTAAGAGAGCTTGAGTTGAGCAGGTTCCAACAATCTGAAGTGAATCAGCAATTTAGTTAAAAATAAAGAACTTCTAAAAATAAATGAGAACAAAAAGCTCATTATCCTAGGGGCAAGCAAGATAAAGGTAACAACAGAAAAGTCAGCAATTCAAATACAGTGGCCTGAAGGGAGAAACTTAAGAACCAAAAATACCAGGGTACACTAAATAAAAATCCATAAGGTAAAGCAGAGGAAGCTTCTGTGTGATTAAAGCAATATTATCATTACGGCAATAGTATAATATTGTAGCTTAAACTGTAATTCAGACTTGAAAAGGGCTAGGGAAGGATCAATATTACTAGTTATTGTTGGCAATAAAATAGGAGTCTAAATACATCTCTACAGATTTTGCATAAGTTTGTTTTCTTCCATACTCTCTGGTTACACATTTCTCCAGGAAAATAGTAACAGCATACAGTATTAACAGCTTTGAACCATTACTCAGTCATGAAGAAGGCATGAGCCAGATCCTCACCAAAAGAGGTAAAAAATATCCCCATGTATAGGAATGCACAAATATTAAGCCAATTTACAAAGCCAGGTTCTGACAATTGCAATGGAAAATAGTGGTAGTGATCATAACCTCATATTTCACCTCTGTCATATATATTACTTTTTTCCACGACTGTGTGCCACAGAAAAGAATTACTTTAACATTATAAAAATATGAAAGAAGGAAAAGAGAAGTGTGATAAAGGATCTAATTAGAATGGGTTCCAAGTTTAGAGAAAACATGTTTCTAAGGATGACACTGTTGGTAACTGAGAATGTTACAGAAAAGACATGCAGGGTAGTGTCTTCTATTTTCCTCCCTTAAAACAGAAACAGCTAAGCTCTCATCCAGTGTCATGAATACCACAACCTCTGTTGGCAAACTGTTACAAGTGATTACTTAAGACTTCATTCTTTAATACACATTTCCAAAAATAGCACATAATATTCCACCTAAAAACATGCTGAGGAAATCAGTATTAATTTACAGAACTGCTTATTCTTCTGCTCTTATGCCAAGAAATGTACGTCCTGTTACTTATACTGGTAAAGTTTGCTATTCATGACTAAGTGCAGAATCCTGTAATCACTTCTGTTGAATTTTCCTGTTATTTTTTTCAAGTAGGGTTGTTTTTTTTTATTTAAGAATAGCTGTAAATCTAGTCCCAGCATACCTCTAGTATTTCATACCTTGAAATCTAGATTTAGAAAGTATATCTGCTTGTTGTATGAATCATGGTATTAATCAAAGTGCGAAGCAGAACCAGAATGAGAACAGAGATCAGGCCAACACACTCTCTTAACTCACTTGTAGGGCAGCATGTCTAATATTAATGTTAGAGTGGGCCAGAATTGGCAATCAGCTTCCAGAGCTTCCAGATGAAGCCAGTATTCATTTTGCTTGAGTTACCATGCTCTTTACTAGTGGTGGGCCATCTTTTCATATCTCTTCATCCCATTACATGTTTGCAAATGTCACTTCTGGATGCCCACTCCTGTTACGTTCTATTTGCTTCCAAAGGAATGTTACCAATATATCCTTCTCATACATTATGTCCTCCTCAGAGACCTCTGGTCCACAGTCTGTGCAAACAGACAAAGGCCCATTAATTTATTATGAGGCATCCAGAGATAGAGTTCAAGTGAAGACTTAGTCAGCACAGCTACTAGCCTGTAAGACAAAGAGGAACTGCTTAACTTGGGGTGATTCTCCTTATATCTTGTTCCTCAAGTCACTTTCAAAATCATTCTATACTAGTGTTCAGAATAATAGCCACTAATGGCCTAGCAGAGCTTTGCCCTTCTCACAGGAAGCAGTAGCAAATTAACACTACACAGTATTCACACATATCTCAGTATTTCCAGAACCAAATTTAAAACTAAAAAAAGCCAGTAAGAAAATGAAAGAATAAAAGGAAATATGGACTGAGTTTAAAAGTGCAGTGAAACATTTAAAATGTTCAGGTTTTAAATTTCAGATTGCAGAAATGCATTTAGATAGGAATAGCTATATATAACTAAATAAATTTAACATACCATAGTGACACCATAAGCATATTTAGGGTAAATGATCCAGATTGCGATGTTTAACTCAAAGATTTTTTCAGAGGTTTCTTTTGTGTAGTATTATCTACTTATTTGGGTACACATGTCCCTCCTTCCCCACCATAAGTATTTCCTTCACTGCCTGGCTGGGAAAGATTAATGAAAATGCAGTACTAACTGCAGTAATTTTGTATAATACTTGGTGTCAGAAATGAAAAAAGTACTTTCTATAGGAAACTGGACCACCTAACTTCAGAGGATATAGTAAGATATTCTGAAGGCATAGAAGGGTGAAAAGTTGAAAGAAAAAAAATATTTCACTCTTAGAATCATACAATGTCTTAGGTTAGAAGGGATCTTAGAATCATCTACTTCAGTCTTTCTGCCATGGGCAGGGATGTCTCTTGGTTGCTCAAGACTTCATCCAATATGGCACTAAACACCTCCATGAAGGGGATATCCACAGCCTCTCCAGGCAGTCTATTGCAGGGTCTCTTCACCCTTGTACTGAAGAACCTCTTCCTCAGATCTAGTCTAAACCTTCTCTCCTTTAAAATCATTTCCACTTGTTCTATTGCTAGACACCCTTGTGAAAAGTACCTCTCCAGTGTTTCTGTGTGTTCCTGTATGGTACTGGAAGACCACTATAAGGTATTCCCAGAGTCTTCTGTTCCCTAGAGTGCACAACCCCAGCTTCCTCAGCCTACCCTCATAGCAGATGTGCTCCAATCCTTGGATGATCTCTGACTCTTCTCTGGACTCATTCAGAAGTTCTATGTCCTTATTTTGGGGTACCTCTCCAGTGTTTCTGTGTGTTCCTGTATGGTACTGGAAGACCACTATAAGGTATTCCCAGAGTCTTCTGTTCCCTAGAGTGCACAACCCCAGCTTCCTCAGCCTACCCTCATAGCAGATGTGCTCCAATCCTTGGATGATCTCTGACTCTTCTCTGGACTCATTCAGAAGTTCTATGTCCTTATTTTGGGGACACTAGAACTGATTACAGAATTTGTGGGATCTGACCAGAGCAGAGTAAAGGGAAAGAATCATCTTCCTTGATCTGCTTGCCACACTTCCCTTGATGCATCCTGGGATGCAATTGATCTTTTGGGCTGCAGGAACATACTGCCAGCTCACGCTGAGCTTCTGGTCCATCAACACCTCCAAGTCTTTCTCTTCAGGGCTACTCTCAATCCATTCTGCACCCAGTATGCAATTATGCCTGGGATTGGCCCAACCCAGATGCAAGACTTTACTGTTTGACTTGTTTAACCTCATGTGGTTTGCACTGGCCAACTTTTCAAGTCTGAATGGATATATCTTCCCTCAAGTGAGTTCACTGCACCACAAAGCTTGATGTCATCATCAAACTTGCTGTGGGTGCACTCAGTGTCACTCAGTGTCTTGCCTTATAGGAATTATGACTGGAGAGATAAAACCTGAACCACTCTAAACTTTCAGAGAGAATGCAAGGGAAAAAAGCAACATTAGTCAGCCATGCTCCCTCATCTTTTTCCATCATCTGTGAACAACTGCATTTTCACAGATAGATGTCTTAAAGATTTTCCATACCTCAGCACTTTGCTGAACAAGCAATATTAAGTACTATGCTGTTAAAGAACTCACACTGCCTTACACAAACCTATTCCTCAAAATTATGATAAATGCCCCACTTTGCATGAGCTCATACAGAGAATAATTTTACTCACTGTGATATTCAAATTAATGTCTTTGCAATGAGAAAGATTTGGGGGAAAAAAGAGCCTTTCTATTTTCTGTGAGTATGGAGAAATTTTCTATGGAGAAAAAGACTTTGAAATCACTGAAATTAATTGTAAGATTAACTAAGGTACTGAAATTAATGGTGTAAGATTCGTTACATTACAGTTTAAATTGCTACAGTTATTTACACAGGTAATAAAATATGAAAAAAGAGTTTACATTAGTTTCAAAAATTCCTTATGTTATGTGCTAGCTGTGAAATGAATCTTGGTCGTGAATTTATTTCTCTTTAACACCATTCATATTTTGGACACATACATATATGTCAAAAAATATCACTTCTTTATATCCTTGTGGAGATCCTCACCAAGGCAAATTCCCTTTAGATATGAGTGAATGGATCCTCCATTTCCTTAAGTGATTTCTTAAAAATTAATCAACCATGCATAGACATAAAAGAACTAAGCATCAATATTCCAATAAGATACATTGAGGAATTTAAAAAACTCTTTCAAAGCATAGTACATATCTTCAAATCTGTATTTTTGTATCATGCAATATTACAAATGTGACAGCTTCACCAGTTGCTCATGTATACTATATATATGTATAATATATAAACATATATAAAGAAAAATAAAGACATATGTCAACATCAGATCCCAAAAGATCACATTTAGAAAGTACAGTGATGCTTTCACTATTTATTCATAAAAGCAATGTTTAAAGTAATTGCATTTCTTTTCCTCTGTGGGACTATGGGTTTTTTGATGTTTTCAGTGACAGAGTTCACTGAACTTAGAATAAACTGTAATATACTTTCCATTCATACCTATTTAATACATAACAGGTATTTTCAACAGCACAGTCTCATGGTATTTAAGCTCAGTTCAACAGGGAATACAAGAAGAAGAAAGCAGAACAATGTTTCTTGATTTCTCAGTGTTCACAGAGAAAGTAGTATGTATTAATCTTGGCATCTACTTGGTACTACAAAGAAGAATGAAACTATAAATTTTCCTGGCCTTAGAATTCGTATCAATAATTGAAATGTTACACCTTCGGGGAAAAATAAAAAAAATCATGGAAGGCGAAAAAGTCTGCAAGAGTGGGTGTTCTACAATGCCACCAATGCTTCAAAGTAGAGCTTTCAGACACACAAAAATTCTCTACCATCTACTTTTTTACATGAAACTAATAAGACACATGACAAACAGAAATGAAAGATTATTTTAAAACTTTTTATTTAATTTTCCATGACATGCAGTTAAAGTGACCAACTAAAAATATTTTTTTTAAACAAAGCAACAACAAAACCAGAGTAAGATCAAAGGTCATTCACTTTATACTGTGGATCATAAGAAATCTTGAATGTCCAATAAACTGCCCCTAATCTTTAATAAAATGTACAAGAAGCCAGAAACACTAAAGAGATTCCATAAAAATAGTAAGTTAATTTGCACAATGAACCTGGATATTTCTCACTGTACAATGAAGTAGAATGGTTAGGATAAGGAAGGTTGAATTACATTTTGAATAAGGCCAGAACTTCTCTATGTGCATTAAAGGAATGGCAAGATAAGCTTGGGGGTGCTTCGAAAAGAATTGTTTTAGGAAAGAGAGGTTTTTTGTAAGCATGGGCACTATGGTGGAAACTCTAACCTACAGCTCAGAAGTGCCCTTTTATTTATCTCTCACTCAGCATGAAGTCAATGAAGTTGCCTCAAAAAACCAAGATGCCAATTCTCTTTCTATACTGAAGAACTTTTTTACTGCGTATCACAGGTCTGAAGTGCCTCTATACAAATGCTCTTAGAGGAGGTCACAGAAATACAGAATCACTAATGTTAGGGATTGGAAGGGACCCTGAAAGATCATCTAGTCCAATGCTGCTGCCACAGCAGGATCACCTAGATCAAGTCACAAAGGAACATGTCCAGGTAGGTTTTAAATGTCTGCACAACATCCCTGGGCAGACTCTTTCACTGTCACACTCACTACAAAGAAGTTTCTTCTCATATTTCTGTGGAACCTCCTATGTTCCAGCTTATACTCATTATCCCTCGTCCTACTATTGGATGACACTGAGAAGAGCCTGGCTCCTTCCTCCTGACACCAGCCCTTTACTTATTTATAGACATTAATGAGCTCACCCCTCAATATCCTCTAAGCTAAGAAGACCCAGCTCCCTCAGCATTTCCTCATAAGGGACATGTTCCACCCCCTCCATCATCTTTGTGGCTCTGTGATGGACTCTCTCAAGCAGTTCTATGTCCTTCTTGAACTGAGCTGCCCAGAACTGGGCAAAATATTCCAGATGTGGTCTCACCAGGGTAAAGGGAAAGAACCTCTCTCTATGTACTAACCACCTCCCTTTTAATCCACCCCAGGATGCCACTGACCTTCTTGGACACAAGGGCACATTACTGGCTCATGGTCATCCTGGTGTCCACCAGGACACCCAGGTGTCTTTCCCCTACAGTGCTCTCCAACACTTCAGTCCATAATCCATACTGGTACCTGAAGTTGTTTTTACCCAGATACAAGACTCTACACTTGCCTTTCCTATATTTCATGAAATTTTCTTCCCACTCAACTCTCCCACCTGTCTAGGTCCTGCTGTAAGGCAGCACAGCCTTCTGATGTGTCAGCCATCCCAGCTTTCTGTCATCAGCAAACTTGCTGACAGTGCACTCATCCCTCATCCAGTTCGTTGATGAATACATTGAATAGTACTGGTCCCAGTACTGACCCCTGGGGGACTCCACAAGATACAGGCCTCCAAATAGACTCTGCCCCACTGACCACTACTCTCTGGCTTCTATCCTCCAGCCAGTTCAAAATCCACCTCGCTTCGTCAGGCTGGCTGCAAGGATGCTGTAGGAGACTGTCAAATGCTTTACTGAAACAAAGATAGACCACATCCACTGCCTTACCATCATCTATCCATATGGTGATGTCTTCATAAAAGGATACTAGGTTGGTCAAGCATGACTTACCTTTGGTGAAGACATGCTGACTGTCCTTAATGAGTCAGTATCTTGTCCGTGATGTGCCTAGAGACAGCGCCAAGGACAACATGTTCCACCACCTTTCTGGTGATGGATGTAAGACTTACCAGTCTGTAGTTACCTTGGTCCTCCTCCTTGCTCTATTTGAAGACTGGAGTGACACTTGTTATCCTCCAAATCCCAGGTACCTCTCCTGCTCCCCACGACTTACCGAAGATGATGGAGAGTGGCCCAGCAATGACTTCCACCATCTCCCTTAGCGCTCGTGGGTGCATCCAATCAGGACACATAGATTTATGCATATCCAGACTGCTTAACTGGTCTTTAACCCAGACTTCATAAACCAGAGCAAACTCCTTTGTCCTAACTTCCTCTGGGGCCTCAGTGGTGTGAGGACAGACCTCCAGCAGTACAGATAGAGGCAAAAACGGCATTCAGTATCTCCGCGTTCTCTGTATCCATAGTCACCAGGGCACTCACCTCATTCAACAGTGGGACTATATTGCTTCTAATGTTAGTTTTATCTGCAGTGTACTTGAAGAACACCTTTCTGTTGTCCTTGTCCTCTCCTGCAAGGTTTAATTACAAGAGGTATAAGTTTTCCAACTTGCATCCCCACATCCTCTGACTAGGGTCTTGTAATCATCCCAAGTGGC
>VZRI01003341.1:272-15793 GCA_013397515.1 Upupa epops
AACCTAACCCTCCCCTGGCAGCTTCATGCTCTGCCCTCTCATCCTATCACTAGTTGCCTGGGAGAAGATCCTGACCCCCACCTGTCTGAAACATCCCTTCAGGTAGATTTAGAGAGTGATAAATCTCTGACCTCCTTGGGTGCTAAATGTTTCCTCCTAATCTAAGCCTTAGCAACATGAGTCCTGTTAAAGATCAGAATGGATGTTGCATTGCCTACCCTAATCTGCTGTATAACACAAACCATTACATTCACCCTTGCTGCTCTACTCTGTTCAGCAAAACACTTTTGGGTACTTCTGGTCCATCTAGGATATGAAAAGTTTTGGAATTTTCTAGTTTAGTTCAAAACCTGACTAGTTTAGCTCAGGCTGATTTCAGGACCCAGCAGACTTCAGCACTTTGCCATCTGTGGGCAGAACTTTGAGTCTTGGGGTACCAGCAAGCACAATTTAGGGTGCCAGTCGAGTAACACATGAAGGCTTGTTTTTCACTGTTTTCATCGTCAAGCCTGCTAATGTGTACAGGAGGATTACCAGGATGTAATTAGCAATACCCAGGACGTCAGCATCCAGAAGCAGAGGGCTGGTTCCCAGGCTGGTAGGAAGGAGGGTCGCCTAAGTTAGACATTCCCAGGGCATTTTCCACTCAGTACCTTAATCTTCTGTGGCTTGAAGCACAGACATCAGAAAACTGTTGGCTTAACAGCTCAACACAGTTTCCAGGGTTACAAGAACATTAGGTTCCAGATCACAGGATGTGTGGTGAGGTCCTGGGAAGTTGGCCACATAATATCTATTCAATTATTAGTTATTTATTAGTATCTATTATGAGATTTGTCATAATTAATTATGAACTGAATGTTTTAGCAGGCTTCTACATTCTTTTTCCTGGGACTGAGGTTTCTACTCATCCGTAGTCCACAAACTGTAACAGTTAGCTGGCGTTCAGGTATTCCCTGGCTCATAAAAATGGACTGTAAATGAAGCAAAGATTTAAGGTATTGGAGAACAAATACAGTACAGCAGGATGACTATGAGCCAGCAACGTGCTCCTGTGGGCAAGAAGGCCAACAGTATCCTGGGGTGGTTAACTCTCCCTCTACTCTGCACTAGTGAGACTGCATCTAGAGTATTGGGTCCAGTTCTGGGCCTCTCAGGTCCAGAAGGACACAGAGCTGCTGAAGGGTGTCCAGCATAGAGCAACAAAGAGGATGAAGGAAGGAGAGCAGCTCCCTGATGAGGAAAGGTTGAGGGAGCTGGGGCTCTTGAGCTGGGAGAAGAGGAGACTGAGGGGGGCGTCATTCATGTCTATAGAATCTCTGAGGGGTGGGTGTCAGGAGGATGGAGCCAGGCTCTTCTCAAGGGCATCTGGGGATAGGACAAGGGGAAATGGGTGCCAGCTGAAACAGAGGAGGTTCCCTCTCAATCTCAGCAGGACCTTCTTCCCAGGGAGGGTCCTGGAGCACTGGAACAGGCTGCCCAGGGGGGTTGTGGAGTCTACTCTGGCAAGTAGTAAGTCCTGTCTTGATGCATGTCTGTGTAACCTGTCTCAGGTTCTATAATCCTAGCTGAGCATGGGGGATTTGACTTAGGTCCCTTGAACCCCTACTGATCTATGTATTCCTCTCCAATTGCAAAGAAATAGTGCTGCCTTTTGCTCCTTCCCACATATTTCATTTTTAACCATTTTATTAGGTCTGTTTCATCTCTTCCTGCCTAATCATGTGTCCTATAGCATGTCTAGAGTTTATTTTCTTCCTCTCAACCTTCAGCTTCTTCCAGCTCTCTTCAGCCACTCTATACACAGACTTTCCAATGATATCTTCATTACAACTTCTTATTTTAGACTTATTATTATGTGCACTGTCACATGTACTTTACATTTCCTCATTCTTTGAGTCTCCTTTTGTTTTCATCGCTAACTGAAACCAGGGAACTTATGGCTAAAATTGGCCATTTTGGGTTATAAAATCAAGGGGAGGAATATGAGGATAATCCCTCGAATTCTTTTTAAGTATAGGTATCCTTATTTTTCTTCTAAATTTTTCCTCCCAGACAAATTTGTTCACCCGTTTCCTGTTTGAGAACATTGAGCTCCTCTGAAATAATAGCTTGAAATATGTTTTTGACCATATTAAATGGTCAGCTTTGGCAAGCACCAGATTCCAATCCAATGATTAACTAGTCTTTATTCATCACAAGGAGGTCCAGAGCAGCTTTACCTCATGTTGAATGCAATACTTTTTGACTTGGGAAATGTGCACTGTTGAGAAACTGTATTATGGGCTCCATGACACTGCTAGAAACTTCTAGCACAATAAAATTCTCCATTAGGAAAGCTGTTTCTTTCAGAAGTTACTCCATCTTATATCTCGTTAAGACTACCTTCACTTGTCTGTGAGGTGCAGAGACCACCTTAGTAATAAATGGTTCCACAGGATATAGCTCACACTTTGGTCAGACAAGAGAGTAAAGATAGGTATCTACATGTGTGCTAGAGGTTGGAGAACTCCTCATGGTTAACAGGGATCTAGCAAGTAGAATTACCATAGAATCATTAGGGATGGGAAGGGACCTCCAAACACCATCCAATCCAATCCCCCTGCCACAGCCGGATCACCCAGTCCAAGTCCAGACGGGTTTCAAAGGTCTCCAGAGAGGGTGCCTAGGGACTGATTCAGCTCTAACACAAACACAAGTAACAGTTTTCAGTTGTGCAAGTGTAGAGTTGAGATGCTCGAAGGTATCCAGCTCATTTGTATAGACTATAAGAAAGTACTTAAAGATCTTTCCTCTTTTCAATTTGTAGTTAATGACAAAGCACAGTGCCTAACAACAAAGCGTCTTCATTTAGGCATCATCTGTGCTCAAGGTTTGCTAGGCATCATCTGAGCTCAAGGTGCATCTGCCTGTCATGCCCTGGATTGTAGAGTACATCTCATTAGGGCTTGGCTACTCTGACTCAGGATCTTGAGGAGACCTATCCTGCCCTGAAGTAGCCACAGGAAGCCAGGCACATCTAAGCAATAGAGAACAGATTTTCTACTCATGCTTTTGCACCTGAACCATGCCCTTGGAGCTCCAGTCCAGCAGCTAGGCAGTCTCCTCAGTGAGCTAATACCCTCCAGTTGTGTAAACAGTGTATTCTCCAACAATTTTCACTGTAGGCTTCTCTTAGCTGAGCATTCTGCACAATGTCTGCAAAGAAATGTCACGGGAAAAGGGACAAGCAAAATGTGATGTACAAACCTGGAGACAGCCACAATCTGTTCCTCCACAGGTATTTTTCCACTTCATACCCCCTCTAAAAAACATAATACAAAACCAGCCAAAACAGCACATTTTTGAAAGGTCAAATAAATTTAGAAAGAAATTCTCTGCTTCTATTGGATCATCATCTAATTCCTCACTGGAAAGTTTTATTTCAACCTGGGGATCCTGATGGACAGCAGGATGACTATGAGGCAGCAATGTGCTCTTGTGGCCAAGAGGACCAACAGCACCTTGGGATGGATCAGAATGGAGGTGGTTAGATACTCTGCACTAGAGTAATGTGCCCAGCTGTGGGCTCCTCAGTTCAGGAAGGGCACAGAGCTGCTGGAGGGTGTCCAGCATAGAGCAACGAAGACTATGAAGGAAGCAGAACAGCTCCCTGATGAGGAAAGGCTGAGGGAACTGGGTTTCTTGATCTGAAGGGGAGGCTGAGGGGTCACCTCATTCATGTCTATAAATCTGTGAGGGGTGGGAGGAGGATGGAGCCAGGCTCTTCTCAAGGTCACCTGGTGATAGGACAAGGGGCACTGGGTGCCAGCTGGAACAGAGGAAGTTCCTTAGAAATATCAGAAAGAACTTCTTCACAGGGAGGTTACTGGAGCACTGGAACAGGTTGCTGAGGGGGGTTGTTGAGTCCCCTTCTCTGCAGAGGTTCAAGACCCTCCTGGCTGTGTTCCTGTTCAACTTGGTCTAGGTGATTGTGCTGTGGCAGGGGGATTGGACTGGATGATCTTTCGAGGTCTCTTCTGATCACTAATGGTTCTATGATTCTAGTTCAATCAGGTGAAGCTTTTCAATGGATTCCTAGTAGAATTGTATATGGTATAAGCACATAAGATGGAAAGGACAGAAACAGTTGAAGATATTTAGATTCACAAGCTTTCATAGGCTTAAATTAGAATTGACGCAGTAGTCATTAAGATGCCATTTGCTCTCCATCCAACCCAAGAAATACTGGCTGTATCAGCATTTCCCTTATCCCGTGTGCAGTAAGGAGAATGCACCACCTCCCAAGTATCCTTGTTCACCTTCCATAGATTTTAGACGTCTGCCCACTTTGACTCTTTTTTCTTAGTATTTTCAAATATGCTGCACCTAGGATTAGAAGGGACTTTGAAAAATCATCCAGTCCAATCCCCCTGCCACAGCAGGATCCCCTAGATCCAGTCATACAGGAACTTTCCCAGGTGAGTTTTAAACTTCTTCAGAGTGGGAGACTCCACAACCTCCCTGGACAGCCCCTGCCAGTGCTTTGTCAGATCAGAACTCCATGTTAACAGAAGTTAAAGATAGAAAAAGACAGAGATAAACTTTGCCATGAAAGGCTGAAGGAAGCATTACAACTGAGTGAGATTAAAAAAATAGGAAAGCATTCAGGTATCACAGTATTACAGTGTCACAGTACTGATGAGGCTGGAAAAGACCTTAAAGATCATCCAGTCCAACCTAAAACCAACCAAGGTAGCAAGCAGCTAACAGCATTGTCGATATCTGGGTAGATCATTGGGAGATATTCATGTCACTGCACTTAATATTATTGTATAAAAACAAAACAGGTGACTCAGCTCCCTTTTGGTTTCTATTTACACAACTAAATCACATAGTGACTTTGAGAAGTCAATTTTTATAGTATCATATTACTAGAAAGAGCTGTGCCATGATTCTAATCTGAACTGAAAGATTAACAGATTCCTAGGATCGTTCAGGTTGGAAAGGACCTTAAAGATCATTGAGTTCCAACCCCCCTGCCATGAGCAGGGACACCTCCCACTACACCAGAGTGATCTAGGCCCCAGCCAATCTGGTCTTGAACACTGGTTACAGCCACAACCTCCCTGGGCAACCTGGTCCAGTGTTTCCTAGCCATGATTTTGGACTTACCACTCCCAACAGAGGGTTTAAAATGAAGCCACACTGCTTTGTGGGATAAGACAGACTTACAGCAGAGATGGGGTTCAGGTTATGCTAGTTGGTCCAGAGTTGTAAACTGACATGGTTTCACTTGAGAGATGTAGCATTAGACCCTAGAATATAACTTGGGTCATCAGGTAGAAACTATTCAGGCTCTGAGGACTGTGGACATCAGCTGATCCTAGTTATACTTTCAGTGTTTAACCGTGTTTCTTCATTTCTTTGTGCCTGTGTCACTCCTGCTTTACTCCGATGTTTCGCAGAAGACACACAAGTTATTTCTAACTTTCAGAAGATAAATCAATTTGTTTCAGGAATCAGATCTGAGTCCAAGTTGAACAGAGTGAGAATCATTAAGTGGAAAAGCTGGTTTTGCATAGAACTGCTGACGCAAACTAAGCAGCCCTATAATTGTGGCCATGTTCCTATCCCATAGATAACTTTGATACTACAGCTAGCCAGCTGCTCTGTAGCAGAACCCACTGCTCCTACTCCAATCTCAGGAGAGCAAAATGAGACCTTCTTATGTCTGGAGCTAAGCATCACACACTAGGAACAACTTTACTCATGAACAGAACAGGTTTACTTTGTGTTTTAACAGTTAAATGTTGAATAACATTGTGCTGGTGTTGTGACAACACTGTCTTTAACCATCTCTACATTGTGTTTTAACAGCTACATCTTTAACAACAATCACTGAACTGTCCAGCTCTGGAGCCCCCAGCACAGGAAGGATGTTCCTGTGTGACTTGGTCTAGGTGATCCTGCTGGGGCAAGGAGATTGGACTGGATGATCTTTTGAGGTTCCTTCTGATCCCTAAGGATTCTATGGTTCTATGACATTGAGGTGTTGGAATGTGTCCAGAGGAGGGCCACGAGGATGAGAGGAGGCTGGATGTCACTATTGCTGATACCAGCCAGGATGCCATTGGCCTTTTGTGCCACCTGGACATCCTCCTGCTCATCCTGCTGCTGATTGTCCACCAGTACTGCCAGGTCTCTGTCCATCCATTTATCCTCCAGTCTGTAGCTCTGCTGGGGGTTATCTGGACATGTTTTAGAATCACTAGGGATCAGAAGGGACCTCGAAGGATCATCTAGCCTTCTCCAATTACTATTCCTGTTTTCTTTCTCATCTTGTGCAGCTGCACTTTTTCTGTAGTGTGAGCTCATTCCCCCTGCCTAGGACACAGGTAACAGAGCAATCCTGAGGGTCAGAATTCCGACAAGCAAGTTCAAAGGAAATATTATCCTTTCACAGTGATTTAGTCATTTGAGAGCTGTATGGAGCCCAACTACTTCACCTTTTCCATAACAATCCCATTGTCTGCATCTGTTCTCTGTCTCCCCACAACCCACACATGCAGTGGATCCTATCTGGTGCTGGAAATGAGGACTAAGGAGTCATAGAATGGTTCAGGTTGGAAGGGACCTTAAAGATCATCTAGTGCCATGAGCAGGGACTGACTGTGTGAGCTTTAGGATGTCTCAGTTGCTCTCTGTTAGCCAACACTTCAAAGGCAGCATTTTCTCTCATGACTTCATTGCAACACATTCACTTTCTCCTTCCACAATGATTTGTATGGACAAGCGTCTGAAGGGTTGTTCTCAGAAGTGAATAAGCCTTTTGAAGTCGTCTAGCCTTGCTAACACATCCAAGCAATATTTAGAATGCTTCTCAAGATTTATTTTAGGCAGTTTTTGAATGCTTTTTCTTTCTCTCTCTCCAATTTCATCTGTTCTTTATAACCTCCCTGGAAAGATTCAATACCTTGAAATTAAAAAGCGAAAGGATTCATCAGCAGAATGCTGCACTATTAGCTGAGTTTTCCTGTTGAAAGAGCTTTCTAAGACGTGTTTAGCAGCAGACACATGGTCCCTATTTTCCTTGCCTTCATATTGATATTTGAATGCTTTCAAAATGTACTGTGTGGAGAAGCCCCAACCTAATTCATCTCAATTAAAACCTTCATCTGGAAGCAATAATGGAACTTGTCCAAACACGAAGGTTGCAAAAATAGTAGCAAAAGCCTTCAGGCTTTTTAATTCAACTAGAATATATAGTTTAATAAATCAGTTCAAAATGAATAAAAGCTGTATGATTTATTGCCTATTATATATTTCAGTGCTCTGGAGTCAGTAATGTAGAGCTGGAAGAGGATTTAGCTTGATTTCGTGTTAGATGAAAGTAGAGGTTTATAAAATTGTTAGTGTTTATGGAGAATAAAGCAGTATGTATTGTACTACCCTTTATGTCAAATGCTTGGAGCAGTAGAACCTACCAACCACTATTTTTAATACAAGCAAATATCCTGCTATTTTTTACTCAGAATCATAATTTGCATGTTTTCCCATCTTCTTTCCATCTTCGTGTGAGCAGTACCTTCTGCATGGATGTGATTTAGAGAGCTTTTCTATTTGCTTCCTTTAAAGCTGCCTTTTGTATCTGGAGAGAGGATGGCATCTTTTGTTTCATTTCCCTTCGAACTGGAGAGCCCATCTGTAGTTGCAATCAGTTCCTCTGCCTGGAAACGCTGGAACACTCCCTATGGATAAATGTTTGCAGATGCAAGGCCTACAAGGTCTGTTACTTTCTGCAAACTTCTGAGCTGTGTTGCTTGCTGCAGCTGTGCGTGTGGATTCAGAAACACAGCCATCACTTCTTATCGCACTGCAGATTCCTGCTGCTAGTTCCCTCTGGTTCTTTTTCCTTCAGTTAAAATATAAAAAATATGCCTAAAAATATAAAAATATGCATAAACACATTAAAAACAAGCATAAAAATATATATTATGCATAAAAATACTGAAAAGATGCATAAACTATTACAGCTATGATAAACCCCACATATTTTGCTACAGCTTTGTGCTTTCTGTCTCCCACATTTCTCTCCGTTGAAGTTTGCAGTTTAAGCAGCCAGCAACAGAGCATTAACATTCTTCTGGTCTGCTGACTTAAGACACCCACATAGAGGTAATCTCCAAAGCTTTCAAGCAGCATAATGTACACATTGGCTAAAAGAACAGCCTGACAAAGCCGATTTGAAGAAACCACGTCTTTGTCTATCTCAGAAAAGAAAGTCTGGAGTTTAACAAGCAGCCTTGAGTAGCGCTTGCAAGCCAGGCTGGTCCTCAGGCACTTACGGTGCACAAACAACCCTGAACTTCCAGAGCAGGAAGGGAGTCAGGAGAGCAGAGGCTGGTTTCTATCATTTTAAATGCGTCCATTGATGAGTCTAGCTGTCTGAGTGCTTGTGTTGAATCTCATTTAAACACCAGAGCCATTCATGTGCCTTTTCATGTGTTTTGTTCTATTGCAGCAGCTGGGTTAATGGTTTATGCTAAAATTTATCAACTCTTTTTAGTTCCACTATCTCATGTCGAAGATGATGGCAATTAATACTAACAAGTCATGGCCTCGGTGCTGTGCAAAGTGCTCGTAACGGGCTCCTTAATATCTTTGTACTTTTATGGAATAAACTATGAGATTAGCACCAACTAAACCCTTTGGGTGGTTTAACATTTGGAATTCAATAAAAAGATGACCAGTGGGATTATTATAGAATCATAGAATCATTAGCGATCAGAAAAGACCTGGAAAGATCATCCAGTCCAATCCCCCTGCCACAGCAGGGTCACCCAGACCAAGTCCAGGCAGGTTTCAAACATCTCCAGAGAAGGAGATCCCACAAACCCACTGGGGCAGCCCCCTCCAGCACCCATCACCATCACTGGGAAGAAGTTATAGAATCAGTCAGGGTATGAAGGGACCCCAGGATCATCCAGTTCCAACCCCCCTGCCATGGGCAGGGACACCCCACCCTAGAGCAGGCTGGCCAGAGCCTCATCCAGCCTGGCCTTAAACACCTCCAGGGATGAGACCCCAACCACCTCCCTGGGCAACCCATTCCAGGCTCTCCCCACTCTCACAATGAAGAACTTCCTCCTCACATAAAATGATGACAATAGGAAATAAGGACACCTCTTAAAAATAAAATTAGAGATGTTTAGGTCAAGCCCTTTGGCAAAACCAACTTCAGAGCAGTGTGCACGCTCAAAGGGGCTGAGTGAGCGCGTGTTTGTGTGCATGGCAAGACAGTTTGAGTGTGGACATACACAGAGGCTGTTGATTTCACACCTATGCACACTCTGACTTAAAAATAAATGAAAAGAAAGGAGCAAAACAGGAAAGTAGATGAATCTGTGTATCCTCTTCACTAAGCCTCAAAACCATCTCTCCTCCAGTATTTTCACCGTCAGTGAAGAGGAGCTTCGTTGCTGTCTCCCAGAGACACTAGATGGCACTTCAGAGTAGGGATGGGATCAAAACCTCAGGAGTAGCTTTCTCTCATTGTTTTGCTTCCAGCATTAATGCTCTCATCAAACAAAAGCCATCTCCCAGCTTTCTCCTAATTTCTATGTATGGCTGCGGGGTAGATAATTCTACTTGTTTTAAGTAACATAAAGAGCAAAACATTACACAATCAGAGAATAATCCTGGTTGGAAAGGACCTCCCAGGACCCTGAGTCCAACCATCCCCACACCAGCACAACCCCTCAGTCCCTGAGAGACTGACAGACACAGCCTGACGCCCTCCCTGCTGCCACTCGAGCAGGGCAGGAAGCACCATGGCTACAGGGTTCTTCAACACCTCCAGGCAGGGGGACTCCACCACCTCCCTGGGAAGGCCCTGCCAGTGCCCAACCACTCTGGCTGCAGAGAATCTCTGCCTCAGAGCCAGTCTGACCCTCCCCTGCCTCAACTGCAGAGCAGTGCCCCTGCTCCTGTCAGCAGGCACCAAGGAGAAGAGGCCAACAGCCACCCCTCCACAGCCTACCTGCAGGGAGCTGGAGAGGGCAAGGATGTCCCCTCTCAGCCTCCTCTTCTCCAAACTTAACCCTGCCCAGCTCCCTCAGCCTCTTCTCAGATGATTTGTTCTCTCAACCCCTCCTGAGCTGGGTAGCTCTGCTCTGGACCTGTTCCAGCATCTCCCTGTCTCTTCTATCATGAGGGACCCAGAACTGAACCCAGGACTTGAGAGGAGGCCTCACAACGGCTGAGTCCAAGAGCACGAGAACTCCCCTTCTCCTGCTGACCACACTGTTTATGATCCAGACCAGGATGCTGGTGGCCTTCTTGGCCGCCTGAGCACCCTGCTGGCTCCTATGGAACCGTCTGTCTGCCAGCACGCCCAGGTCCTGTTGTGCTGGGCAGCTCTCAGCCCCTCATCCGCAAGCCTTGTCACAGAGTGGTTAAGTAGTCAGTTAAAAGAAATAACGTGGTGGCCACAGATCTGTTGCCAAAGACTCCGTTAAGAGGATATGAGAAGCAGTTTGTGGAGGGAACTGAACAAATCTCTAGGCCAGGAAATGACCACAACACGATGCCACAGATTTAAAATCAGCTCCTTTCCTGGAATTTGATGTGATGTAGGCTCTGAGAGTGTAGTGTATAAAGACTGTCGATATCCTGAGCCACATTAGGAGAACTGAGACAGCTCCATTGCGTCCTGAAGAGGGAAGGGGATGTGAAGGGGCTCATTATTTTGTAGTCAAGGTTTGAAGAATGCCATTCTTTAGCAATACCTATTTTTGCTAACAACAAAATGTGCCTGAACTATTTTGGAAAGCATGAAACACATAATTAATTTAGAGTTAGAAGGATACTTCAAGAATAAGTTTATTAAAATACAGTAAGAACTTAAAGAAGAATCATTTCTTGAAGACATCGTTTCCATCGCTGTCGATGGAGTAGAAAACAGAAGCAACTTTTTTCTTTCATTAGAACCCTCTTACAAGGATTTTAATTAACACTTTAATGAGGGTGATGAGACACTGGACAGGGGAGACAGGGACTGTGGAGGTCATGGCTGCTCCCTCGCTGGAGGTGTTCAAGGCCAGACTGGCTGGGGTCTTGAGCAGCCTGGTCTAGTGGGAGGTGTCCATGCTCATGGCAGGAGGTTGGAACTAGATTATAGAATATTTAGGGATGAGAAGGGATCTTGAAAGTTCATCCAGTCCAATCCCCCTGCCACAGCAGGATCACCTAGACCGAGTCACACAAGAACACATCCAGGCAGGTCTGAAATGTCTCCAGAGAAGGAGACTCCACAATCTCGCACATCCAGGTGCCTTCCAACCGAAACCATTCTATGAATCTATGAATGAGATCCATGATCAGGTCAGAGCTGATAAATTTAGATATTAAAAGGTGGGAACAATTTTGACAATCCTTCAGAAAAGCTCTTTAAAGATGGAAAGAGGAAGTCCAAATATCTACCTAGGCATGTTTTTCATAGAAACATAGGTGAAGCATAGACATTATTAATTGAAGGTAACAGAAAACATTGCTTCTGATGTTACTTGTCCACCTTCTTTATCATAGAAAGATATATTTTGAAAAATACTATTAGAAAATTGGTTTTAAAGGCAATTTAGTGCTATTATTTTAGTGTGGTTTTCCAAATAATGTATTATTTGGTGGAAGAAATAAGAAGCTTCTCTGTTTTGGCTGTGCCTTTCCATCATTCTTGCAGATGAAGATCTGTTACTATACCTTTTCATTCTCATGTCTTGTTTCTACCAGCCTGAATATTCCAATTATTAGGGTATGTTTTGTTTCATGCTCCCAAGGAGAGGTTATTCTCACTAGCAAGAGAAGGCTATACCCTTACCTGCAGTGACAACTTGGCCCAGGGATGCAGCATGGGATAAGATGCCATAGACTGCACCAGAAGAAAGTGCTGTATTCTTTCACATGTTCAAGTCATACAGTTGTGACTGTTTATGGAGCTGTCAGAGACTACTTTATTTCTTCTTTCTGGACAACTGATTATAACTAACTAACCTTTCTTTCTTTCTTTTCTTTCTTTCTTTCTTTCTTTCTTTCTTTCTTTCTTTCTTTCTTTCTTTCTTTCTTTCTTTCTTTCTTTCTTTCTTTCTTTCTTTCTTTCTTCTTTCTTTCTTTCTTCTTTCTTTCTTTCTTTCTTTCTTTCTTTCTTTTCTTTCTTTTCTTTCTTTTCCTTCTTTCCCTTTTCTTAATTTGTTTCGTTTTTCAGTGGCAGTTGCCTCTGTTCTCCACATGAAAAGCACTTTAAAAGTCTCTAACATCCTGCTGCTCTGACTCTTCACAGACAATGTACGGCTGCACAATTTGGGGAGAAACAACCAACAGTGCCTTTCCCTTTTGTATTTATCATGATTTTGATGAGGTCTCACATTGTAAGATTCACTTGTTCTGTTTATTGTGCAGGACTAGGAATCAGGAAAGTCCAGAAGCCCTTGCTTGTGAGTGGGCAATGTGTTCTAGGAGGAATAGCTTGTGCATGGGGATAAGTTTGGCATTGTGGAAGAGAACAAATCCTGGACATAAAGTTGTTACTGCTTTGAAAAAACATTTAAACCTGGGCTTTAGCATGGAGAGTTTAAAGCCATGGGGACAGAAATAAGAAGTGTGCTTATATTTTTTATATGAATTTGTATGCAATAAGTGATTATTATTTATCAGGTAAATATCTTCCTATAAGTTGTAACTATAACCTCTAATTTGAACCATGTAGACACAGACTCTGTAGAGTTCAAGCTAAGATGATGCCTCCATTCCTTATTGAAATGACAGGGCTTAGCTTTCTGCGTGAAGTCTCTGAAGAAGAGCAAATATCCAACTAAGAACCAAAAGCTGATGATTTTAAGGAGCGTTTTCCATCCAGTGACAAAAGAATATCGTGTACTATTAGTTTTGTTTAAAAGTAGTAGAAAATGGAAACCCAGAAGAAAGAAACAGAGGCACATAGGAGAAATAATAGGCTACTACATGAAAAAACTGGCTAACAAGAGCAAGCACGTTTTGATTGTTTCAAATCCCTTCCTACCTGAATAATTGACAGCTGTCAAGGGGATATATGGATTTTCATAGAAAATTTGTGAATGTTAGGCATGAAACAGTTTCTTCAGGCAAGAGAATTTCACTTGCCAAGGCTTGATAGCGAAGTTTTGACTCACTGCGTTACGCTATCAAAACAAAAAAGACAAACACTTGGGAGTTTGCCTGTATTACATTATTCTTTAATATAAATGACATATAAGTTTTACAAATTAGAGAGATCGACCTTGGAGTATTAAGAGGCTGCAGAAGATTGTTTGAAGGTGACATTTTTATTGAGTATATGTTTAGCTTTGTAGACTGACAGGAGAAATGTGCAGCCTACCTTTTGATGTGCTTGCTACCCACTGGTTTGTGTTGAAGAATCCCAGTTTGCAGAGGGCTTCAACTCACTCTAAGAAGATACTTCCATGAACAATGTCCCAGCAATGTCCAGCTAGGCCTGGCAGTTATTTTGGCTTCATAGTTTGCTCTACTTATGACTTTGTTTAGAATCTAACTTCCACAAATTCATCACACGAGAAGCCTGCGTATCTCTATTCCACAATTAAAAACATGGTTTGAAGAACAAAAACAGTAAAGGGTGCTGACAAATGTACAATGCAGAACAAGTGAACAGTGAGCTGCTATTTTCTGGCTTAGATATATATACATACATTGATGCCGCCGCCGAAACCCTAATACCATACTCTGCAAGGCAGTCTCACTGGTCATTAAAACTGCTCTTGTGACTAAGGTGAGAGGGATTTGCCCCAGAGAAATGTAATCGCTGAGCTCCAGACATAGGTTACAGGTTTTGTACTGCAGACTACTCATTATTGTGTTCGCTAGGATTATGTTAGGCTAATCCTGGACAGCATTGCTCTAGAAGAATGGCAAACATTAAAGAACTATGTGTACAATATGAATTTATTTCCTTTTTGTCAAAAGAATGACATTAGCAACACCTTGCTTTGCCTCTGCTAAGTAGATACATTCAGATTTATCTTGGTGTTAGAGTGAACCGTTTTAAACCTCCAGGGCTTGAAATAAATTTAAAGGAGGTAACTCTCACCTTCTCAAGTCTCAGAACGATTTGAGAGGCATTTTTTTTCCTCTACTATTTTTTTTCTGTATGTGTGTGGCTATAAAAATAACCTCCATCACTATCTTTTTATTTTTTTTTAATATCATAGCTTGAAAAATATTTACTCCGAATCTCATATACAGTGGACTCTGAAAACCTGTAGCATTCAGCAAACTGAAAAAAAAACACCACAGAAAGCATGCTGGAAAAGAAGGCTGAATTAAATCGGTTTAAAGCACAGTTGGCAATTCTTTTTGCTGGTATGCTTGGTCTTGTAAATCTGTAATGATTCCTTTATTCTACATCAATGGATCATCTCCACTTTAAAGTGAAGCTTGGTATTTGGCATTCATTGTTAGCAACGATTTTGTTTGGAACAGGCCTATTACAACAGGTACTTTAGCTGAAACGCAACCACATCTCATCTTTAGACATCTATTTGTAATTTCCGATCTGTACTGCAGAGCGTTCATGGATACATCTGAAAGCAGACGGCTGGATTTCCCAGTACTGCACGGGGTTGCTGAAGAGACTCACTCCAGAATAGCTAGCCTTTTTGGTGTTGTAGCCAAGAGGGCAAAAATCGTTGATACCAATTGATGCAATTTTGTTGTTATGAAGATAGACGACCTGAAAAGCAGAGTGAAAGAGAAGTGAGAAATAGAGGTGCCATGGCAAACGAGAAATGAATCAATGGCTAATAGTGTTTATTGTGCAATATTCTGCAGAGTATAGAATCATAGAATCATTAGGGGTGGGAAGGGACCTGGAAAGATCATCCAGTCCAATCCCCCTGCCACAGCAGGATCACCCAGACCAAGTCACACAGGAACACAGCCAGGTTGGTCTGGAACATCTCCAGAGAAGGAGACTCCACAACTCCCCTAGGCAGCCTGTTCCAGTGCTCCGGTAACCTCCCTGGGAAGAAGTAGTATTTGCTTTATTCCAAATGAATGTTAGATTCTGCTTCCCTTTTGAAATACCTGCATGTTACCAGATGAGAATCAATTTCTACAGAAAGAGCAGAAACTGTGCCAGGCAATCTAAGAACACTCCCATCAGTAGACCATACTGTATCTAAACCAAGAGCCAAAGACATGGAACTACTAACACAGCTCTAATGCATTCACTTTTGTACGTGCAATTACACCAAACTCAGACACAAAGTAATTGCTAATAATGATTTTAAGTAATTGATAAATATTCCTATCTGTCAGAGTCATTGTTTCCAATTCACTTTCCCAAGTTAGAAATGGTGATTTACATAGAATGATACAAGTATTAGGGATCAGAAGGGACCTTGAAAGATCAACCAGTCCAAGCCCCCTCCTACTGCAGGACACTCTGTCCAGGTCCAGGAAGGTTTAAAAAGTCTCCAGAAAAGGAGACT
>VZRI01003341.1:15892-36944 GCA_013397515.1 Upupa epops
AGGCTTGGAAGGGACCCCAGGATCATCCAGTTCCAATCCCCCTGCCATGGGCAGGGACACCCCACCCTAGAGCAGGCTGGCCAGAGCTTCATCCAGCCTGGCCTTAAACATCTCCAGGGATGAGACCCCAACCACCTCCCTGGGCAACCCATTCCAGGCTCTCCCCACTCTCACAGTGAAGAACTTCTTCCTCACATCTCCAGCATTCCCCCTAGTCCTGTCACTACCTGAGATTCTAAAAAGCCCCTCCTTGGCTTTTCTGTACCCCCTTCAGATACTACAGACGAGATTGGCTGGTNCCTACTGCAGGACACTCTGTCCAGGTCCAGGCAGGTTTAAAAAGTCTCCAGAAAAGGAGACTCCACAACCCCCCAGAGCAGCCCCCTGCAGTGACCCATCACCCTCACTGGGAAGAAGTTATAGAATCAGTCAGGCTTGGAAGGCTAAATCTCCCCATCTCCAGCATTTCCCCCTAGTCCTGTCGCTACCTGAGATTCTAAAAAGCCCCTCCTTGGCTTTTCTGTACCCCCTTCAGATACTACAGACGAGATTGGCTGGGGCCTTGAGCAGCCTGACCTAGTGGGGGGGTATCCCTTCTCATGGCAGGGGGTTGGAACGAGATGATCTCTGAGGTCCCTTCCAGTTTGAACCTGAACCAATCTAAGAACCATTCTATGAATCTATAAACTTTACCTGAATGTATTTATGGTCCCCCAGTCCTCCAGGTACTCTGACAAGTTCATTGTTATTCAAATGGAGCTCTCTCAGATGAGGCACGTTATTAAGAGAGCCATTCTCAACAGAAGAAATACTGTTGAAGCTGAGTCCCAATCTGAGAAGGAAACAAACAAACAAGTTAAACTGTGCGCATACATTCTTTGTTGGTCTGATTACTCCTATTAGTAAGCTAATTTTTACTATTATACATGATGTACAGCATCACCATGAAGAACCAGTCGAGGTGAACATATTTAAAGATGTTTAACATCTGATGTGAGCTGTTGTAATTATCACATCAGTTTCCTCTGGCACTGCATACATTCATCAGCTACATGACTAATAGTGTTAACCCTTTTACACACCAGTCTTCCTTCTAAAGATGAATGATTTTCAGAGCACTAGCGGTGAATTTCTTTGTCAACTACATAATCCAGATGACCAAAGCTGATAGATTTAAATCTTCACCACATCCATCTAAAATACTTGTACAGTTACAGATGGAAACAGAAGCTGAACTGTAAGTAATTGTGTTCAGCAGGACACATAAGTGGGACGTACACTTTACTCCAGCTTTCATCACAAAATGCTTTATGCATCCACTTCTCGGTTCACTAGCACAACTCTCCATTCCAAATGTTCATTGGAAACCCCTCAGCTCTCTGTGCTGATCATTTGTTGGCATGCAATTAAGTTCTGGGCCCATTTTATCAGGACACTCTTGACAAGGTACAGTGCTCTGTGTTGTGCAGAATTAAGTGGGGGTTCTACAGGAGTTGTCATCATCGAGAGTTCTGGGCTGTCATACCTAACTACAGACTTTCTACACGTGCAGGTCTGCGAGACAATGTGCCACACCTAGCATATCAGCATAGAGAGAAAGCAGGTCGGACAGGGTGGGTGGAAGTGAAAGTAACCCCTTTTTCACACCATAGGGATGGACAGGTTCCAATTTGGCTTTAGCTCACACTTCATGTGGAATCTTGTGTCCAGTTCTGGGCCCCTCCGTTCCAGAAGGACACAGAGCTGCTTGAGAGAGTCCAGCACAGAGTCACAAAGATGATGGAGTGGAACATCTCCCTGATAAGGAAAGACTGAGGGAGCTGGGACTCTTGAGCTTAGATAAAAGGAGCCTGAGGGGTGACCCCATGACTATTGATCAACATGGAAAGGGTGGGGGTCAGGAGGAAGGAGCCAGGTGCAAAACTGGAGATGCCTGAAACCACCAGAGAAGCGAATCTCACTCCCACAGGTAGAGGAATTACACGTAATTACACCTCATCTGAAGGGATTACAAACAAAATCCCAGTCACTAAAGTTCCAAATTAAGTCCATATTGTTCTGTAAAATGCAGGATGATTAACAGTGTTAGAGACAAACATGGAAAGGTTTTGCTAATATTTTAGCTGATATTTTAGCACTCTAAAGCATTGAAGAACATAAGCAGAAACCTATCTACAATTTGAAGACATTCTCAGATAATTTTTCACCTTCTTTTGTTTCCATCATCCCTGATGGCCAATTTTTATTTCACACTGATCAATAGCATCGTTATTCTGGACTTGATGCTATTTCAACTTCATGGAGCTAGATCTTTCCAGTAAACTTTAACAGGGTATAGAAATGAGTGACTTCAGTTATGTAGTGTGTGTCTCCTGTGGAGTTCATCCTGCAAGTAGCCAGCAACATCCTCACTCAGTTTACACTGATGAGATTATTTGTTCTCCTCTGCAGCACTATATGAAGGCTTTTGAAAGGCTTAAGAGGAATTTTACAAGGAGACTAAGAAACAAAAAGGACAGGGTGCTGGGACTCAAGGATTCGAGAGAAAATCTACACTGAGCTCTTGCATAAAACATTTTGCAATTCATCAAACATTCACAGTCAGAAAACTGTCTGGTTTCTCAAAGCCTGACTGTCCTTTAAAGCAATTAATAGCCTGTTGATCATGAGTTGACATGAGCCAGAGGAGAGTAATCTGATACCACACACATATTTCTGAAGACATAGATGTGTAAATAAAAGCTGGGTCTTGGTCGCTTGTTTCTGTGGCCTAAGGGACATGCTGCCCTATCGATTCATCCCATATGCTGTCCTGGAACTCTCACATAGCTTCCTCCTTTCTTCATCTGTCTGCTCACTTAGGTCCAATGCACTTCTTTTTTCATCAATCTATAATCTGCCTTTCTTTTCAACTTTGCAAAGAGGATTTCTGACTATGCTTACATTGCCTACCTACAGACCAGAGAGCAGCTTACAACTTGGTGCTGGCTCTGAGCAGCTAAACTCTTCCATACTATGATCAACAGAGCATCTTGTTTCTCTATGCAGTACAGCCACAGTATAGCATCCCAAGGTTTGCTATTTTTAGCACTTGCTGCATGAAACTTCATGTCTTAAGAAGGGTTTCCAACTGGATTGTCCGTGTGATGATGCCTGTGGAGTTTTCCAATCGTTAATGTGAAAAAGTAGAACAACTCTAGGACAGCTGACACACCTCACACCTCTCTCCTCCAGTAAATTAAATTACTCTTGGAAGTTTTCTTTGTCATTTCTCTGCAGGATGTTGCATTTTATACTAAGCCTCTATCATAAAAGCATCCTGCTTTACAGCCCCCTCACCCATAATTATAGGATTTCTATTTTTTCATTACAATCCAGCAGCAGTCTTTTTTTTAACATCAAAATGAGTAGAAAGATCTTATTTTACAGGGTGTTTTCTTCCTTCATGATGACTAGTGGAATGATTAAGTTCCAGCATGTCTATCCAGTAACCTGATTAGACTTCCAGATCAATCACATGTCTATTTTCACAGGAAAGTGTTAAAGTATCGATACTATTAAAATAGCTTTTAGTAAAGGTTATCTAATGGGAACTAATTCACAAATATCTTTGCATGCCTAAAACTATTCTTTAAGGGTTCCCCTTATATTTTCCTACAATTAGAGAAACTTACTCACAGAATCACAGAGTGTTAGGGATTGGAAGGGACCTCGACAGATGATCCAGTCCAATCCCCCTGCCACAGCAGGATCCCCTAGATCCAGTCACACAGGAACAGGCCAGGTGTGTTTTAAACATCTCCAGAGAAGGAGTCCATAACCTCCCTGGGCAGCCCCTTCCAGGGCTCTGGCATTCTCACCAGGAGGAAGTTTCTTCTCATCTTAATGTGGACCTTCCTCTGTCCCAGCTGACACCTGGTGTCTCTTGTCCTGTCACTGGGTGCCACTGAGCAGAGCCTGGCTCCATCCTCCTGACCTCCACCCTTTCCATACTGATCAACAGTCAAGGGGTCACCCCTCAGTCTCCCTTTTTCCAAGCTAAATAAACCCAGCTCCCTCAGCCTTTCCTCAGCAGGGAGAGGCTCCACTCCCTTCATCATCTTTGTTGCTCTTTGTTGGACTCTTTCAAGCAGCTCTGTGTCCTTCTGGAACTGAGGGGCCCAGAACTGGACACAAGATTCCACATGCAGTCTCACCAGGGGAGAGTAGAAGGGAAGGAATACCTCACTCAATCTGCTAACCATCCTGCTTTTAAAACACTCCAAGGTGCCACTGGCCTTCTTGGCCAGCAATGGGCTCCTGGCCATCCTGCTGGCCATCAGCACCGTCAGGTCCCTTTCTCCTATGCTGTTCTCCAGCAGGTCAGTCCTATATAGCAGGCCTATATGCTGGTGCCTGGGGTTGTTCTTGCCCAGATGCAAGACTCTACACTTGCCAGAGATTAGTAAGGTACAGTCACTCTGAAAGGATGTATACTTTCTCATGAATATTCTATGATTCATTTTGTTTTGGCATAGCAGACTAGCTTTTCCTAAGAAACGAAGCACTGTTGCAAGCAGTTTTGGTTCCCATATGCCTTCTCTTACTTTTCGGAGCAAATTACACAAGCATTGTGGTCTCCCAAAAAAGATGGAAACAGAATGAAAGAAGAATGAAATAATTTAAACAATCTAATTCCTCCCTTTATCTTGTTCTTTTTAATGGAAGCAATACTTGTTCTGGGCATACATCACTCATCATTGAAAACAGCTGGGAAGTGCTGGGAAAGTGTTTTGTTTCCTTAAGTCAGTACACAAGTCGTTAGAAGATTTTCCTGTGAGTTATGTCAGTGAAGCTCAGAATGAGTCTTTCTAATTTCAACTAATATTCCAGGTGAAAAGAAGAATTTCATTCTTACTTTGCCAGGTTGATGAGTCCAGACAGGCTTTCAGCATCAATTTTGCTGATTTTATTACCATCAAGGTGAAGTTCAGTGAGAGATGGGGGAAGGCCTGAAAAAGAGAACAGCATCAAATTATTTCTGATAAAACTGGATTCTTATTTTCTTTTTAAAGGACTTGGGTAATTTTTAGCACATGTGGCCAAGAACAATTCATTGGATTCATCATGATGATGGTGCTGAGACACTGGACCAGGTTGCCCAGGGAGGTTGTGGCTGTTCCCTCCCCTGGTTGGGGCGTTGAGCACCCTGGTCTAGTAGGGGTGTCCCTGCTCATGGCAGGGGGGTTGGAACTGGGTGATCTTTAAGGTCTCTTTCAACCTGAACCACTCTAGAAATCTATGAATGAAACAAGGAACTTTCACAATCAGAGAAAATGAAAACAGCTAGTAACTATTGCTTTGTTATGAAATAAGACCACGCTCCTAAAGTCGTCATAGAACAGTTAATTCTTAAAATACAGCTAAGATATATTCTTCCCAGATATGAAATCTAGCCTGAGTGATTATGTCAATGGGATATATAGAATAGGACAAGGGAAAAAGACTACATTCAAGCTAGTCTGTCCATACACATAAACATGCATACATCTGGCAGCTAGATATTGAACAATACGGTCAGCAGAAGGTGAGATTATAGAAAGGAGGTGCAATAATTTTAACTACATCCTATGCAGGGCACACAACTACTTTGCACAACATTGGAACCAAATATTTTGACTACCTGAGGTCACTCGAATGGACATCCAAGATAGGAAAGACATAACAACTAGTGTTAACTTTCAAAGAGTTTTCAGCTGTTTCAATGCGATCTACTGGCTGAAGTTGGATAGGGTAGAATTTCCTCTGGAGTCTGTTTGTTTTGTTTTGTTTTAATAATTATTTTGAAGTAGTTCTTATTTTATAATGATTTGCAACGTTCATACCTTTTGAAATAGCAAATATTTCTCCTTTGTACAGGAATAGTGGGTTTGTGTTCAAACCCACAGGATTTTTATAGAATCATAGAATCATTAGGTATCAGAAAGGATCTTGAAAGATCATCCAGTCCAATCCCCCTGCCACAGCTGGATCACCCAGACCAAGTGGCACACATCCAGATGGTGCTTGTAGGACTTCAGCTTATTCTACATGAGTTTCCATTTGTGTGATGTGGATCAAGCTCACCAGCCAGGGTTAGAGGGTGAAAACATTCATCTGTATTATATTTCAGGTATGAGACAAGAAAAGCAAAATAACTTAGAAGGGCTTAAGTTTGTCAGTGAACCTCTTGTGAAGTTTCCCGTAATAGAAAAACAAGTTTTCAAAACCAATGAAAGTCAACTGAAGTTGTCAAGTAACGGGTACTCCAAACACTGATTAAAAAGCTTCCACAACAATGTCCAGAAGGGACTATAGACCTGTGCCAATGTCTGAAATATTAATTGAGTATCTTACCTTTGGGGATGCTAGTAATGTTGGTGTCTGCAATACGGATGTAGGAGAGCCTCTTCATCCCCTGGAAAGCTCCATTTTCAATGCCTGAACTCTTGATTGGATTGGTGCCTAGTTCTGCCAACAAAACATCATCATGAGCTGTGCTGCACCTACGTCCTTCAGGTCAAAGCTGATTTGGAGGTACAATTTATTTGCTGGCTTTCTACATGGAATCACTGACTGAACTAAAAACAACAACTAGAAAGAAGATTTAGCTATAATTTCTCATGCTCATACCTAAGACAATGACTTGATTCAGTCCATTAAAGACAGCTTTCCTCAACTTGGAGATCTCATTCTCATGAGCCCGTATTTCCTGAAGAGACTTCGGCATGTTTTCTGGGAGTTCCTTCAGGTTATTCTTGGACAGGTAAAGTCTTTCCAGTTTCTTCAGAGGAGCAAAAGCCAGAGGGCTTATTTTGCTGATTTTGTTGTTAACCAGGATCAAAGCCTGTGGAGAAATAATGAATCAACAGGAAAACTATTGTAGAAATTCACCATTTAAAAATTATTATTGGTTGGTAGTGTCTTCTGATGTCTTTTCATGACCAAACTGTTGAGCTAGAAAAGAAAATGCAATGCAACACTAAAATAAACAGACAAAGAACTTCGGAAATACTGAAAGATAAGGCCTGCATTAGAAACGTGAGTGATGTTTCACTGCAGCTTCTGTTAACATCTGTAATCTATACCCAAGAATGAGTATCTTCCCATTTGAAAGCTGTAAAGAACAAGATACATACAACTAGCATTTTCTGTTTAATTTACTTTTTCCTATCTTTTTTTTACCTTATCCATCATCACACAACCTTCCTAAACTATCTGTGAACAGGAAAGACACTCTTACAGACATTCAGTCTTATCATACTCTCAGTCCTGCTGCGAGGGATCATGGACCATATTCATTCTGCCTACTATGTAGAAGCCTAATCTAGTTCTCACAACAATTGTGAAACTCAGGGTAAGTCTAAACAAGTCACCTCTTTATACAACCAGGGAAGAGAGGCCTCCACGAAAGCTCTGTTACCTGTACCAGCTGCTCTCTGTTCACCTCTGAAATTTTCAGTTACTGCTTTTGTTTGTTGATTAACCAACTATGACATGAAAAGGGAGAAGGAGAAGAAAGTTCCATTCATGTAGGAACATTAATGTGGCTAAGTTAGCATTTCAGATGTGAAATGTCTAAGGATGAATCTTACTGTTTCATTTGTTTGTTGTCTAATTCTGAGGCTACGTGTTTGTGAATTAGGTTCAACCAGTTACTTTGTGCTGACATTCAGTACACTTTAGAATCATTAGGGATCAGAAGGGATCTTGAAAGATCATCCATTCTGCCACAGCAGGACTGCCTAGACCAAGTCACACAGGAACACAGCCAGGCAGGTCTGGAACTTCTCCAGAGAAGGAGACTCCATAGCTCCCCTGGGCAGCCTGTTCCAATGCTCTGGTACCCTCCCTGGGAAGAAGTTCCTGCGGATATTTAGATGGAACCTCCTCTGTTCCAGCTGGCACCCAGTGCCCCTTGTCCTATCACCAGATGAGCTTGAGAAGAGCCTGGTTCCATCCTCCTGACACCCACCCCTCAAAGATTTAGAGACAGGAATGAGATCCATCCTCGGGGTCCTCTTCTCCAAGCTCAAGAGCCCCAGCTCCCTCATCCTTTCTTCATCAGTGAGGTGTTCTACTTCCTTCATCATCTTTGTGGCTCTACACTGCACACCCTCCAGCAGCTTTGTGTCCTTCTTGAACTGNTCTCTCCATCTGCTAACCACCCCCCTTCTGATTCACCCAAGGATGCTTTTTTTTGCCCTCCTGGCCACCAGAGCACATTGCTGGCTCAGAGTCAACCTGCTGTCCACTAGGACCCTCAGGTCTCTCTCTCCTCCACTGCTCTCCAGCAGGTCAGTCCCCACCCTCTCCTGCTCCCTGGGGTTGTTCTTGCCCAGATGCCAGACTCTCCCCTGACCCTTGTTGCCCCTCATTCCATTTCTCTCTGCCCAGCTCTCCAGCCTGTCCAGGTCTCACTGAATGGCAGCACAGTCTGCTGGGGTGTCGGCAACACCACCCAGCTTGGTGTCATCAGGAAACTTGCTGCCAGTGCCCCCTGATCCCTCATCTGAGTCATTAATGAATACACTTTAAAATGCTTGCAGTGCTTCAGCATTACATCTTAGTTTGGTTCTAGAAGGAAAAGTGAGCATTCAACTTACTCCACAGAAAGTCAACTATTAAAGAGTGCCAAGAATACTATCAGCATCTGTGACAGCACCTGTCCATCATGAAAATTGAAAGACAAGTGAGAAGATAGTTCAAAAGAGTATTTGATGTATGAATTGAAGTGGTGTCCTAACGGACTCTTGTTGCATGCAGATCATCCTGAGAAAAGCAAGCAGAGCGTTCTGAACATGGTTTCACTGAGTTCATGTAAACTTGAGCATTATCTGGTTTTAATTTTGATGCACATTTGCAAGAGGAAGCCGAAAGGGTCACTCACAGTTCAGCAGAGTGTTTCCTTAAGAATAAGCCCCTCTGAGAATAAACATACTGGTCAGTGGGGGCTGTTGCCCCAACTCTATTTTATTGGAGCCTGAGCTATAAAATCTTCATGAGAACCTCTGGGGTTCGCATGGGCCTTGTTTTCATGAGTTACCACCACCAGACCTGTGACACAGAGGCAGTTCATGCCCGTGCTGAGGTACAGCTAGAGTTCTGCAGAGAAATATATGTCATTGTTTTTATCATAACTGGCTGTGCTACAGCTTTCTTCACCATAGATTTCTTTACTGATTTCTTTACCATAGATGACTAAGTCAATGAGTTTAGACTCAGCAGCGCTTGAAGTGTTTACCCTGCATCCTGCTTTGTACTGCTTGGCCATTTATTTCAGCTAAGAGTCTGCCTTATCTTATTTTTTTAACACAGTTGATGATATTATGTGAAATATTTCTCTGTAGAAATACACAAGGATGCATTCATCTAGGCACCAAGATGTAAATATACTCTTAGTAGTTGATGTTCAGAGGGTTAGTACAGCTCTTCAGAGCAGAACTGATAGTCCTGGACAAAAGCACAAATGACTTCAGTGAGTCTCCTTCTCTGGAGACATTCCAGACCAGCCTGAATGTGTTCCTGTGTGGCTTGGTCTGGGTGATCCTGTGGGGGATTGGACTAGATGGTCTTTCAAGGTCCCTTCCGATCCCTAAGGATTCTATGACTCTATGGTCTATGATTAACCTGCTCTTATTTACCAGTGCTCCTCCTGATACAGTCATGTGTTCAGTTTCTCATGTATTGAGGCTTTTTGTTGCTGTGGGGATGGTTGGACTCGGGGATCTAGAAGGTCCTTTCCAACCAGGATTATTCTGTGTGTGTAAAGAAGGAAAAGCTACACTCACACATCAGAACTTGCTAGAGAAGTTTTACTGTCTCCCAGAGCAACAGCAAATGATGAGGATAACACACCAGCCTAGCATCTGGCAAACTATACCCCTGGACTCGTTTCCTACTTCACAATGACTCTATTCTAAGCAAGACTTAAGAAACCAAACGATTAGCCTTGGAGCGCTGCTGTTTACTTTCCTCTGGAAGTGCCCCGTATGGTTTGCCTGCAACAAGAGTTGAAACAGAACAAAATGAAATGAAAACCTCGGGGGAATTTAGAGGTCAGTGAAAACAGGAACTAGAGGAGAAAAACCTAGGGAAAACATCTGCAGGCAGTGCTAGTGAAGAAGAGATGTTAGACAAAAGCATGCCACGTGGACTGACTATCCTGACTAAAACCCAGAGAGCATGATGGGGCATTGTGTTCAACTTGCTAAAGGATGTAGAAAAGTCAGCACTGAGCAAGAAGTGCTCAGAAAAAGGAGAGTCAGCCTGAAAGGGCTTAAAGTGCTGTAGCCCTTGACCACAGATAGCACTGGTGATGCTTCTAGTATGAAATAATCAGTCAGAAATCTGACAGGCTAGAACAGAGCCACAGGAAGCCACATTTTTGTTCAAAAATCCCTCTTATTTCACTGTTAGTGGGGGGGGGAAGATACTTCATTTAAATATCTTTAAAATGAAATATACACACACACACCCCCAAAAAAAAGGGGTTGAAGCATTCACCATATAAAAGCTGAACACACTCATGTACAACATGACCTGGAATGGGTGATGGGTGCAGAGATATTTAGTCCCAAGTAAAAGAAAGAGGGAAGAAAGAAACAGGAAATAAAGAGGCATCATCCAGTGTTAAAGACACCCTCAGTCAGGCATAGAGGGTTCATAGCAATTATTTCACCTTCCCCCTTCATGCCTACTGTAAAGCTCTGTCAAAGAGTCCTGCTGACTCCTGCTCCAAAATCCTTTTCTCCCTCTGGGACAGGTGCATCCCACCTGCTGCCTGCAGGCCAGGTGTCTCATATAGAAACCAAGCCCTGCCTGTAACAGCAGTCTCAAAGCTCTAAGTTCACCTATGAACCCATTTCCTATGGGGAAGAGAAAATTTACCTTCCATCCTAGTTTTCCTGAGGTAGAGCCTCTTCTCGTTATCATTAACTGGAAGCATTAACTGTTATAGTATTAGGTTGGAGAAGAGGAGGCTGAGGGGTGACCACTTTCATGTCTATAAATATGTGAGGGGTGGGTGTCAGGAGAATGGAGCCAGGCTCTTCTCAAGGTCATCTGGTGATAGGATAAGGGGTACTGGGTGCCAACTGGAACAGAGGAGGTTCCATATCAATCTCAGCAGGAACTTCTTCCCAATGAGGGGAACAGAGGACTGGACCAGGCTGCCCGGGGAGATTGTGGAGTCTCCTTCTCTGGAGATGCTCAAGACCCACCTGGATGTGTTCCTGGGCAACTTGGTCTGGGTGATCCTGCTGTGGATTGGACTGGATGATCTTCTGAGGTCCCTTCCGATCTCTTATGCTTCTATGATAATACCTACAGACCACCTTATCATGACCATCAGTTCAAGTGGTTCTCAGAGAGGAAAACAGTCTCAAGCTTTGCTCCAAAGATAGACTAATTTTTACTGAAACACCTCTGGTATTTCTGTAGTCCGAAAATACAGTTCAAACTCACTGTATGACAGGAATAGATGCTGGCTCTGTTGAAGTCAGTAGGAGTTTTGCCACAGCTCCCTCTGGCCTGGTTTCTACGTCAAATATCTATGTCCCAAATAAAAAGCAGGATTCACAATTCAGAAAACAGTTGGAACTCTTGCTGTCAGGCTTCTGTCAAAACACACTCTGAAAATCTGCAGATGGAGCATGTGGGAATCATGTAGGAACTAGCACAGAGCTGTTCTTCTCGGGGTTATTAAAACATAAACATTTTGCTCTATCAGAAGATGGAGAGCGGAGGAATGCAGTTTTCAATGTAATATGTTCATGTGAGAAAAACAAGGAGCTGTTCTGAGTGAGTTTCTTCCCTACTCCTGCTCTTTTTAGTTCAGAATAGTTTGAATCAAGAGCCTAGCCAAAATCAGAAGTGAACAGTAAGACGATGAGTGAATTGTTATCAGCCGCAATACATGGCAGTACATCTGTTGTACCAGCTGGGGAGGGTGATGTTACCTAACGTCGAGTCTTTAATGATGCATACATCCTTCAGGATTTAAACTCAACAGTCAATCTGCTGACCCAATGGAATTTCTTTCATTTCCTGGGTTATGCATTATATTAGTACCTGGGTTTTATTACCGTTCTGCTAGGAACAGTAATGCTTTAAGAATTGTGAGCTCAGGAGTCAGGCATCTCAATAAAACCAACAATAAATTTCATCCTTTTTGTTTGACTTATGTTTTTAGTTGTTAGGTCCTACTCATAACCTGAACATACAATCCAGCTGTTCTGATAATGAATGAATGAGCAGATTCAGGGGAGGTCTTAGAGCAGCCTTCCAGTACCTAAAGGGGGCTACAGGAAAGCTGGAGAGGGGCTGATTCCAAGGGATTGGAGTAGTAGGAGCAGGGGATTAGTTTCAAGCTGGAAGAGGGGAGGTTTAGACTGGAAGTCAGGAGGAAATTCTTCTAAATGAGGGTGCTGAGATAATGGACCAGGTTGCCCAGGGAGGTTGTGGCTACTCTCTCCCTGGAAGTGTTCAAGACCAGACTGGATGGGGTCTTGAGCACCCTGGTCTAGGAGGAAGTGTCTCTGCTGATGGCAGGGGGGTTGGAACGAGATGATCTTTAAGGTCCCTTCCAATTTGAACCATTCTAGGAATCTATGAATCTACAAATATAAGCTTCCAAAAATCCAAAGAATATTAAAAAATAGAAACCAGAATTTGGCTTCCTTCTCTGTTACTTCAAGAGACAGAATTCTACACAATAAGAATTAATTTTAAAATTAAAATTTAGAGGAAGCAAGAAGCCCAGAATCCAAGTCTCTGAACTGAATTCCAGATGCTTTCCTGCTCTAACAAAACTTAATCCTAATGCTTTGGAGTTCTAGAAAAATCTTTCAAACCTGTTCCTGACTAATGAGGCAAGAATTTTGGTCACTTGATTTACCCGTTTATAGCTTATTCTTGCATTCTATAACTCTGTGGGGTTTTCATTTGCTTAGTAGGCTGAACATTAAGGACCTCAAAGCATTTCTTTTCTCATATGAAAAAGATCATTGCTGTCTGCACGTTAAGTGTTCTGCATGCATGTGGCTTGCTGCATGCTTGTTTCGGTGGAAAGTCTCACCGTGTGTCAAGCACAACTCCAAGGAGAGTCTGAGGAAATGACAACTCCCTAAGGGAGTGCTGTAGTTTAGAAAGATTAACTTCTACTGTTTTCCCTCCAAATATTTAGTAGAAGCCTACGGCTGCATCAAGTGAACACATGGCTGGGTCTTGGTAAGAATCTCTGCCAATGGTCATAGCAGGAATTGAATTCAGAGGTAGAAATCAGAGATGTACCTTAGATTTTTTACAGTATAAATATATATATATATAACTTATAATAACTTATATAAATATATATATATTTATAGAGAGAGAGTTACTGGGTCATGAATCTCTGATTTGCCAAGCATTATATCTACTTGTTCTTCACCAGGAGAGTGGAGAGAGCCTGGAATTGGTTGCCCAGGGAGGTGGTTGATGTCCCATCCCTGGAGGTGTTTAAGTCCAGGCTGGATGAGGCTCTGGCCAGCCTGCTCTAGGGTGGGGTGTCCCTGCCCATGGCAAGGGTGTTGGAACTGGATGATCCTGTGGTCCCTTCCAACCCTGACTGATTCTGTGATTCTATAACTTCTTCCTAGCTAGGATGATAGGGCACTGGAGGGTTTGTGGGGTCTCCTTCTCTGGAGAGGTCTGAAACCCATCTGAACTTGGTCTGGATGACCCTGCTGTAGCAGGGGGATTGAACTGGATGATCTTTTGAGGTCGCTTCTGATCCCTAATGGTTCTATGATTCTACTTCATTTCTCTTCTAGTTATGGCAGTGAGAAGGGAACTGAACCTCTAGTGGGTCATCAGAAACCTTTATATCTTCATTAGCAATTCTGTTAGGAGCTTCTCTGTATGCCTAGACAATATTCTTGGGCTTCTCTTCAGTTAATAAGGGCCGTTGTACTTCCATACAGAGCTTTCCTTTGGTAAAAAAAGGGGGCACAAAAGCTTCCTGATACAAACTCTTCTTCCCTCACTTGATTTTACTGCAATGGTGTTACAGTTCATGTGCCTGTACAGTTGGTGCTGATAGTCCCTTAGTGCCAATGTGGTCATAATATGAAGTCTCAAGTCTAAATCGTTCATCTCTTTCATGCAGATCTCTTCTTTTGGTAGAAATATACCTGGTTTTAGCACTGTTGTCTGCATAACATAGTTCCACCAGCTCGAATCGAGCAACATTCCATTTCAGGCCAACAGCACACTGCTCTTCCTTTGCTGTACTAACACCGTGCCATTGAAAAATTCCTGTTGGGAAAGCACTCAGTCACTATCCCGTTGTTTTTGCTGTTCTTACAGTGATCTAATAATACACAGGAGCTTCTTTTAGCTCATTCTTTCCAAGTGCCAGGCGTTATGCTGGTTTGCTTTGGCTTTGCCATACAGCTGTTTTTGTAGACGACTCCTTCTCTCTGCATGAGGGCTTCTTCGTTGGATGCTGTATTGTATCCACGGCGTTAACGTCCTGTACAGTATCCAGAAACGTCAGTCTGTCTGGAAAATTCTGATGATTTCATAGAAGCTTTTTTTTCCCCCCCTCACTTTTCCAATAGCACCTCTCGGATTGTTTTGTGACAGGTCTCAAGCATAAGGAAGGGGTTTTTTTTTTTTACCTAATAACAGACAGTTTTCCAAACCCACACGACTCTGAAGTTGGCTCTAAAATATTCCTGTCTTCAGATTTTTTCCGCATTATCCCAAGTCCACTGGTAAAAAAAATACATCTTTCATTTATAAATGATGTGAAGTCTCACTGAGTTTTTAATAGTCCAAAATAACTACTTTTTTTTTTCCTGGATAAATTTAAAACTATAAAAATATCAGTTGCACCAAAACAGTTGACTCCAAAGCTTCCTGACGTCTGTTATTTGCAGATAAATATTCCCTTACTTGCTTTCTTGTCTAATTGCTTGCCATATTTCCACAGCTGCAAATACACTGAATATAATGTTGATGGTTTTCAAAATCTACGATAATTTCAGATTTAAGAAATTGGTCCTGTACTTAAACACTTCATGCAAGAGCTTACATGCTTACACGTGATAACTTTAGAATTCAGAAAAACAGTACTAATAATTTACATTAAATTTCCTGTAGAGGAAGTTTTAGGAAAGTCTAGGAACTCTAGAAACTTGGGAGCATCACACTGTCAAGTGCAATGCTAACACAAGCCATGTTTATGAAGGAATATGATTTAAAAGCATATACAGCATCTATACGTTAGTCTAGAGAAGAGGAGGTGGAGAGGAGACCTTAGAGCTCTCTCTGTAACTACCTAAAAGGAGGTTGTAGGAAGGCTGGTGCTGGGCTCTTCTCCAAAATTAATAATGATAGGACAAGGAGAAATGGCCTCAAGCTGTGTCAGGGGAGGGTTAGATTGGATCTTAGGAAGAAGCTCCATACTGAGAGTGGTTGGGCACTGGAACAGGCTGCCCAGGGAGGTGGTAGAGTCACCGTGTTGGAGGTGAGTAGATAGGGCCCTTGAGGCCATGATCTAGGGGTTGGGGAGATGTTGGGATGAGGGCTGGGCTTGATTATTCTCAAGGTCCTTTCCAGCTGTGAGGATTCCATGATTCTATGTTTTCATATAGATATTGTCACAGACACACCTATCACTTAGATCTTCTTAAAACAACACTGACAGTGAAGTTGTGAGATATATTTACCTAAAAACAGTATTTCACTTTCACTACAACTCTGAATAATATTTAATTGCAGTGCTGGTAATGGTAATTACACCCAGACAGTACACAAGAAGGATGCTTGCTGAGAATAAAGACAGTGCCTAGTTACACTGCCATTGATGTACTGCATGATGAGATGATTATTGTTTTGGGGAGAAGATGAGAGGATCTGTCAGTGTTCTTGAGTAAATGTAATAAAATTACATTATTCTGAAGGTTATTTATTAAACCTTACACAGTTGTTGTCAGTTTTCTGCATGATTTCCACCAGTTCCTAATCCTACGCATGCATTTTTGGGATCAAGACAAAAAAAAATCTCTTCCTTGAAGAGTTATCTATTTAATTCACTATTAAATTATATCTGATGTAATGAAAGAAGATCAAAAACTACACGGAGTTAACCTCAGTGAGATGACACAGATCGCAACAGCTTAACTCACAGAGGAGTGTGTAGAAAAGCCCTGAGCTGGATGCCAAGGAGGCAAAAGTCACTGAGGGTCATGATTTTGGTCTGCAATGCCATGCACTGACTCATTTCATGCAGTGCCATGGAGGATTGTGTAGATATCACTAACTAAGTCTTTCTTTAGATGACTACCATTGAAAACACTGGATGGAGGAAAACCAAAAGACATAGAATCAGGGTGTTGCATCTCTCCAGTAGGCAAGCAGAGGAATTGAAAGATGAAACAATACAGGAACACAAGTCTGCAAGCAGATGAGATTAAATGTCACATAGAAACACCTACTTATCTTTGATGACTGCAGAACTACCTGTGTAACTAGCTGAAGCACAGACATCTATATTAAAATTAGATTACAAGAACCTCATCATTATTTACTCCTGCACCTTTCTCCACCGTGGACAGAGTGATGTGCCTGTTCCTACAAAAGGTTTTAAATTTGTTTTTTCCATGCTGCATTAAAACCCATTTGAGATAGAGTGTGGAAATAATCAAGGGGACACATATTTATAGGAATTTGGGGTGGCTAAATGCAGGTTCTTGTTCGAATTGGTGCTTATTTGAGTGATGGAATTTATCCAGTCGTGAATGGATAGAAATTGTTAGTTGGCTTCTTGGATGTGAGTGAAAACAATAGACTAGAAAGAGGCTGTGAAGAGCCAGGAAAGGAAAGCCAAGTGAATTCTATGGAATGGCATAATACACAGAATAAATTCAGTTGGTTAAAGGCTAGAAAAAATAGTATTTTCAGAAATATGTCTTGAGTTAGAGTATGACTTTCAAAGGCAACCATGTAATAGCCTTTTCCTGGTCTGGAAAGAAAGATGTGTTTCCAAAAAATGAAGGCAAGGCTACGAGGTAAGGACTTTAAGCTGTTGATTAATAGTATAGGGATACAGGAGGAGAACCTCAGACAGAAAAACAAAAATTTGGAAGCAGAGAAAGGTAGCTGTCTGATGGAAACTTGGAAAAGATGAGGTGAACCAGGAGAAAAAGGCAGTCACAGAAACCAGAGGAGGAAAATATTTCGGCGAAGAGGAAAACAGACAGCAGTGTTGGAAAGAGATGGCAGGTAAATGAGAATCATAGAATGGTTTAGGTTGGAAGGGACCTCAGAGATCACCTAGTTCCTCTGCCATGGGCAGGGACTCATCTCACTAGACCATGTTGCTCGGAGCCACATCCAACCTCACGCTGAACGCTTCCAAGGAAGAGCCAACCACAACCTCCGTAGGCAACCTGTTCCAGTGCCTCACATCCTCACAGTGAGAAATTCCTTCCTGAGATCTATTCTAAATTTACCTTCTTCTAGTTTGAAACCATGCCCTCATAGTACCATTAGGGATAGGAAGGGACCTCGAAAGGTCATCTAATCCAATCCCCCTGCCACAGCAGGATCACCCAGACCAAGTCACACACTCATAACAATTCCCTCTCAGCTTTCCTGTAGGCACAGTACTGGAAGGCTTCTAGATCCTTATGGATCACCCCACCACCACCCTCAGCCTTGTCTTTTCCAAGCTGAACAGCCCAAATTCCCTCAGCCTGTCCTCATAGAAGAGATGCTCCAGCTTTCTGATCATCCTTATGACTCTCCTCTGGACTTGCTCCAACAGGTCCATGTCCTTGTATAATGAGGATTCCAGGACTGGATGCAGTACTCCAGGTGAGGTTTCACAAGAACAGAGGTGGAGAATCACCTCCCTTGATCTGCTGGTGACACTCCTTGGATGCAGCCTAGGATACAATTAGTCTCCTAGTCTGTACTCACACACTGTTGTCTTATGCTGAGCTTCTGATCTACCAGTACCCCCTTCTCCTAGGGGCTGCTCTCAATCCATACATCACCCAGCATGCATTTATGTGTGGGATTACCCCAGCCCAGATGCAGAACGTTGCACTCAGATTGTTGAACCTCATGCAGTTTGCACGGCCTCGGTTCCCAAACCTGCCCAGGTCCCTCTGGATGGCCTCCCTTCCCTCAGATTTGTTGACCACACTGTACAACCTGGTGTCATCAGCAAACTTGCTGAGCGTCCGCTCGATGCCACTGCCCCTCGGTGGAGTTTTCCNGGTTTGTTGACCACACCGTACAACGTGGTGTCATCAGCAAACTTGCTGAGCGTCCGCTCGATGCCACTGCCCCTCGGTGGAGTTTTCCTAGGAGAAGGTCATTGCAAAACCACAATTTCATAGTAGTCCAGGAGCAGGAAGTTGATTTAAGAGGATTCTTAAGTTTGTACAGCAAAACTGCTGACAATCATGGAATAGACACAAATCCCTGAGCTCAGAGGTGGGAGGGGAAGGAATGCAGTAATAAGAGCGGTGTCAGGGCTGCGAAGGATCTGATTTTTAAATAGAAATATCCAGGTCTCAGAGCCAAAAGGGATGAACACGTAATTGTACAGAGGGTGGAGCTATGAGATGGAGATCAGGAGACTGAACTAACAGCAAGCAGGTATGAAGAGTTCAAAAGAGAGGAGAGAGTTCTGTGGTGTGAGAAAAGAGTTTGCAGGAGAGGAAATAAATAGGCTGGGCTGGTGGGGGAAGATCCCAGAGCATTTCATCAGTTTTCCTTAAAACCCAGGCTATTAGGCCAAAACCACATTCTCTGACCTTTCTTTTTTGGCAAAGGCTAGTTCATTTAGTCACTTACATGCAGATTCTTCAAGTTCTTGAAATCTCCATCTTTAATTTCAGTGATTTTGTTGTTCTGTAAGTCCAGCAGGGTTGTGTCGGGAGGAAGGTCTTTTGGCACTCTTTCCAGACCTAGGGGACAGTAAATAAATTGTAAACAGGGGTCAGTACTTTCCTTAGCAGCATTTACCTTTATGTAAACACCATTTCTAGAACTCATTTCCTGAAGAAGCATATGAAGCTTTATCTGAAAGTCATTCTGTCTCCAACCAGTCAAAGGGAGTTTTAGTTTGCTACGTGAAATCACAATTTATATATTCAAAATTCCATTGTGCCCTTCTCTAGGAATATATATATCATTTATAGCTTGAAGCAAAGGGCTGTGTTTGGGAAAATGATTTCTAAAACATTTAATTCCATAAATGATGTGAATTAAAATTGCTTTCAGAAGGACGTATGGTATTTATTAATCTCACTGTGTCTTAGCTTTTGTGCATGAAGAACATTTCCTGGCGTTTAAAAGGTAGTAGGCTTTTATTTTTGAAAGAAGTATGCTAGTTAATTATAATCATTTCCAGAAAAAATACTGTTTAGTTGACAGTAACCGAATAACTTGCAGTAAAGTCCACCTTAAAAAAAAGCAGCTAATCCACCTCCCCCTTTTTTCTTTCATCTGAAACTATGTCCAAGTTTTCTGGAGAACAAATCTCTTGGTTTCAGTGCAACTGCCAAAAGAACATCAGACAGTTTAAATTAAAGACTCTCTTTGGGACTATTTTCTGAATAGCTGATATGTAAGTCCGATGAAGTCATGGAAATGAAATTATTTAGTGTTAAATAACACTTGCTTTACCCAGCTTTCCTTTCAAACTGTGACTTGGAAAAGAGCAACTTTTTTAGAGTCGTTGTGATTTACCACAAAATTAAAATGTTCTTTCCTAACTACTCTGGTTTGGGGTTTTTTTTGTCTTTTCTAACAGAATGTGAATGCTAAATGAATGGCTGGTAGGAAAAATGTATAGAGGCTAATAAAGTTCCTATATGGGCATCTAGCAGAAGTGGACTTCTCTGTATAGANAACAGAATGTGAATGCTAAATGAATGGCTGGTAGGAAAAATGTATAGAGGCTAATAAAGTTTCTATATGGGCATCTAGCAGAAGTGGACTTCTCTGTATAGAACAGGTTTTCTACCAGTGATATTTTTAACAAATATATTTGAAGCTATATTTACACTTCTCATAGAATCATAGTGTCCTTAAGGATCGGAAGGGACCTCAAAAGATCATCTAGTCCAATCCTCCTGCCACAGCAGGATCACCTTGACCAAGTCACAAGTGATTGTCTCCCCAGTATGAGGTTAGACCACATGACAGTGCTCTCAGATGACAGATATATACCTATAAGAATCATAGAATCCTCATGGCTGGAAAGGACCTCCAGGATCACTAAGTCCAGCCCTCATCCCAGCATCTCCCCAACCCTTAGACCATGGCTCAAGAGCTCTAGCTACTTACCCTTTAAACACCCCCAGAGATGGTGACTCTACCACCTCCCTGGGCAGCCCATTCCAGTGCCCAACCACTCACCCAGGAGAGAACTTCCTAAGATCTAACCTAAACCTCCCCTGATGCAGCTTGATATATATAATATTTTCAAACCTATGTATTTTAGTTTCATGAACACAGTGAGATGCACTTGCCCACAGATAAGATACGCTTTCCCCACAAAGGTTGTGGAGTACCCTCCCTTGGAGATTTTAAAAAGTTGACTGGGCACAGTTCTAAGCAACCTAATCCATCTGACCCTGCTTTAGCGGGGCAGTGGACAAGACAGTCTCAAGCTGTGACCTCCAAACTCAAGAGCTTTGTAATATTCAATACTCAGCACAAATGTGTTTTCACACCTGCAATGTAGTTTTCTCTGTAAAACTCCCCTGTTAAGTTCCTTTTCTTCCAACCCATTCTAGTATAGGTATCTATAAACGTATAAATATATCTCCAAAGTTAAAAAAAATATGCTTAACTCTTATCTGGAAAGCAACCATGGCAAATCATGAAAATAAGGGTATGCTTGGTACTATGTTTTATCCTTTTAGCCTACATAAAGAGCAGCCTTCTATAGTTACTGCTATAAAACTTCACCATAAACTCTGGAGATGCCCCCTTGACATCTACTGGATCTTTTTCATAGAATCATAGA
>VZRI01003342.1:348-15871 GCA_013397515.1 Upupa epops
CCAGGAGGTCCTTGCTCAGCCAGGTGGGCCTCCTAGCATTCTTCCCCGCTTTCCTCCTTGTTGGTATACATTGCTCCTGGACACAGAAGAGGTGATCCTTGAATACTAACCAGCTGTCCTGGGCCCCTCTTTCCTCCAGAGCTTCATCCCATGATACTTTGGCCAGCAGATCCCTGAAGCGATCAAAGTCTGCTCACCTAAAGTCCAGGGTTGTAAGCTTAGAACACTTCCTCCTGGTTGCCTTGAGGATCTTAAAGTCAGTGGCTTCATGGTCACTGCAGCCAAGGCTGTCCCTGAGCCTCACATTGGTCACCAACCCTTCCCTGTTGGTAAGAACCAGGTACTGCATAGTACAGTTTCTTGTTGGTTCCTCTGCCATTTGGAGGAGGAAGTTGTCATCTATGCAATCTAAGAACAACCTGGATTGCTAGTTACTAGCATTTGAATTGAAGATGTCTTATTCCTGCAAAAGAAGAGAAAGGGAATAGAATACTCCAACAATTCTGATAAAATGTGAATCAAGAGCTGATGGCACTGTTAAAAGGCACTTTGAAAGCAAGGAGACTAACATGTTTTTGAAGATAAGCATGTTCTCAGCACTGTTCAGATTATGGACAAGCTGAGTAGCTGCTCTTGTGCTTTAAGACTAAAATCCAATGCCTTCTTATCTGTTTTAACAACACGGAGAAATCTGTCAGCAGCAATGCTGTGCAAATTATTCACCTCATTTATTTTTCTTCTGTTTTCAGTCACTCACTGGGGAGGTGGAGAGAAATGACCTGACACAAGTGTAAAAATAAGTCCTCCCTGAAACAGAAAAAGACACCATAAATGGAAATAATTCATAAAATCTGCAGCAACAAAAGTTTCATTTTATTTATAGTCCAATTCTGTACGTGCTTTTTAATCAGTCTTTAAAGTTACTATCATTTAAAAATCATTTTAAAAGAAATAGGAAAAAATCCCTTAGTTTTTAAAGAGTTGAAATGTTTCAGCATCTCAGTCTTTTGTTTTTGTTGGCTGAAATTGTTAGTGATTCTGCTAATAGTTCTATTTTGATGGCAAGTCTGTTTTTAGGGATAACTAATTTATATGCTATCTATTTGACATTAAATTTAAAAAATCCATACTTTATACTTCTTGCATCTACTGTTCAGATATTTGCACTATGGGAAATATGAAGCTTTATTGCCTGAAGCAGTCACAGGCTGAAAACAACTATAATGCAAACTGTAGTCTGGGACAGCTATTTGAATAATCTGTGAATTCAGAGATTTAGTATGGCTAAGAGAATTTCAGCTATGTAGCTGTCTTTCTCCCAAGTAAATTCTTGTTCAAAGAATAGCACCAAATAATAAGGAGACACTCTGGGAATATTTCCTCAAACAGAAGAAATTTCATTTTCTCTGGAAGAATAAAACAGCTGCCTTCCTTCTGCCTTGTTCAATGCACCTAGCAAGTGAAGTCTTGACCCTCATCATATTGTCTTTTGATCTCCTGTTGTTTGACCTCCCACATAATGCTTGTACTCCAGCTGTGCTGGACTCTGGGACTCAGAGGAGTTGTTACACCTTCTCAAATCTCATTCCAGCCACCTTCCACTCCACAGTGATACCTGATCTTCTGAACAAGCAAACTGTCTGAATTAATGATGAGAGTGCATGCTAACCCTTATGGAGAACAGCAGGAAGGACCAAACCTAAAAGGGGGTAGATTTAGATTAGATATTAGGAGGAAATTCTTTACAGTAAAGGTGGCAAGGCACTGCAACAGGTTGCCAAGGGAGGTTGTTGATGCCCCCTCCCTGAAACTGTTCAAGGCCAGGTTGAATGAGGCCTCGAGCAACCTGCTCTAGTGAGAGGTATCTCTACCCATAGAAGGGGAGATGGAACTAGAATAATCTTTAAGGGCCCTTCTAGCCCAGACCATTCATTATTTGTCATTTGCAAGTTTTGTATGCAGTTGCACTGATGTACTTACAGGTCAGGTTTTAACATAGGTCACTCTACTCTGAAGGAAAATACTTGAGACTTTGAAGTCTGAAATTAAAGTGACCAGTTTTTCAGTGTCATGTACACGCATGAATACTGCTCTTTCTTTCCACACTACCTGATTCTTTGAAGCGTGCTGGAATACAAGTTTCCTATTTCAGCACAGTGTTTGATCTGAAAAACAGGGCTAGCTATCAAACTGGAGGGAAAACACAGAACGTACAGCCCTGAGCACATTCTCTGTAGTGGCTCGAGCTCTGGTATTGCTGTTGTTGGCAGTTTTGCAGCCTCATATTGGAGGATTTCGGTAACGCAATTCAAATGCAAAAATAAAATGTTAAACATAATTTTAGGTAGGCTGAATTTTTAATTACTGAGCTAGAAGGGAGCACACACAAATCAAAGAACCCTAAAATGCCTAGCAACTTTAATACTTACTGAGCCGATAGTAAAAAAACAATTACAATATAATATCATGTCCTCGGTAATTGCTTAGGACACAAAATATTCCTTGGAGAAGTCATGAAATACTAGATTAATGTAATAACAACAATAATTAATGTTGTGGGAATTTTCAGGCTCTAAAATCTTGAAAAACACGTGTATATGTCAGTGGAAAAAGCCTGAAAGCATTTTTCTTCTGATCCCTGGCTGTGCATACGTTCAAGTGGTGTTTATCTGTTTACAAAAACATAGGAATGCGCCTTCCTTCTTTCCGCTCCCCCCCCTCCATCTTATGTCTCGGGCTGCACCAAATGTGGCCTTGCTGAGGGGTTTGTCTGCTACCCACAACTAACAAACTCGAATTGCGTTAGCTGGAAGTTGAATAATTCTAAAGACCATTCTACTTTCTTCACTATGATTTGAGGCTTTTTCTGACATATGGAAATGACTGTTTCATCCCAGAAACGAAACTATATTGCTATGGGAAACCAAGCTGAAGGTTGTGAAGAAATAAGAAAATAATTGAAAGTTAAAATATGTATGTAATTCCAGGGTCCAGTACAGATTACAGTTAGAGAGAGAGCACATGATCCAGTTATGATGTGCTTGAGTTGCTGATAGAAAACTGTATTAGCTGAATTTAACATTTGTGTGTGCTGTGCTCAATTTAAATAAGGAAAAACATTTATGGTGTAGTACAAGAATAGAATAGATTGCATTATTTTGCTTTTACAAGATAATCTTGTAAATAGGGATAAATATATGAAGTATATACAGAGGGATAGGAGGAACTGAAAAATTTCCACGTGGATTAAAAAAGAAATAAATTATTCTGATGTGATCCAAGGATACAGGTTTTATTAAATACCACTGCTTAGCAGGGAAAACAGCTCTCAGGTTATTCTTGCTGTGGCTCAGCTGTTAATATCTGAGCCAGGTTCCCAGCGACTGACAGATGTGACAGACAGATGATCCATCCGCGGTGGTTAGATGTTTACCCATGTGCAAACACACCTCCAGAGCCAGTTTTCTTCTCTGCTGTGATTGATATGGCATTGGCAAGACAACGAATGTTCAAAAATAGCTATTCTGTGCTGGCAGTTAACTTAGTCCAATTTCTTCAAACTCTTGTGTCAAGTAAAGGCACAGAAGATGCAAATGAACCTATTAACTTTTGATGGAGTGCTGCTAAGTTCCACAGCCCCCTTGGCATCAATTGCTACAGGGCAGCCACCTTTTCAAGCAGCATTGCCTAACTTTTGCAGAACTCGGTCACCTTGCAGCCTCGTCAAAAGAAACTGCCTTGCCTTTGCCTTCAGCTTCCCTCAGATTCCATAAGCGCTTGGGTTTCACAGCTGCTGTGCTGTCTTGCCCTAATTATTAATTCCCTAACAAAATATTAAATTGTCTTCATAGGCTAGTTGTTTTTGCAGATTAAGAGCATGGTTTTTTTGCCTGTCACAAAATTTACCCCTACCTTTTCCATAGTTCTTACTGTTGGGAAAAGAATTCACTGCAGAAATAAAACCTGCAAATAAAATACGTATATACGTATCTCAGTAAAGGCCTGGTTAGAATGTCCAAGAATGTATCTATAAGAGCGGTTTTTCCCTTCAATTTGCATTTGTCTCACAGGCATTTGCTTTTACTGTGTACTTTTTAAATTCGGCACCAAATGGTCATATTTGCCACTGAAGAGACTTGCAGCATTTAGAAATCCATTAGCAGTAAGCTCTGCAGTCACAGTTATTAACTATCTTAGGTGATTTCCTAGCAGAAGCAAGTGCTTTGACCTGTGAAATGCAGATCACAGGCTAGTAAGCTCTTCTGCACTTGAGGTGTTTATTATATCTGCAAAGTAATTTGATGATTTTCCTGTTTGATGAGAGGTTGCAGTTGCCATATTATTTACAGTCTTCCCTGTGTGTTTGTTTAACCTGCTGGAGGTTTCTCAAATGGTCTGTGATGCATCTGCAGAGCTACATGCCTTTTATTTCTCAGCAACACTGGAATTTCCTTAATTTACTTTCACATGTTTAATATTGAAAAATTTCTTCCTCATCCTCCCTCCCTTCCACAAAACTAGTTTTGTTGCAACAGTTTCATACATGGCATTCATGTAAATATGTTTTATACAGACATAAACCCCAAACAAGTTCAGCTCTTGTAGGAAATGACAAAATTTACTGGGTTCTTACCTAGACGAGTTTTTGATGATATATTTATACATTTTCTTTACAGATCTGCTAGCATGCTAGTGCTTTTCAATACTGGAAAAGATTAGCGTAGAGAACAACCTCATTTCATTCCTTTCACTATAAATGAGGAAGAAAATGCTTTAAAGGCAATACTACATGTGAGGAACATGCACTTTTTCAAATATCCAACTGATATGAGGTCTGAAAATTAAATATCTTTAACCTATTTTCACTTCTGTATAAAAGATGATTATGAGTAGAGCAAATAGCAAGATTTGTCACTGATTGTATCTAACACCTTCATTTATGGATATTTGGATTTGGTTGCTTATAACTTCACCCAACTTAGGCCCTTCGAAATAAAATATATTAAATTATTCTGGCCGCGGGTTTTCCCAGTAAAATCCATTTAGGTCATATGTAATAGGAAGACGACAAAAGTCCATGTACTATCTATAATATCGTTTAAAGGACCAATCTCAGCTATTTAGCCTTTCGATACACACATTTTCGGGTAGAGATGACAATTTTGAGTGAATTGTTCTGTATTCAGAAAACGTACTTGTGGTTGCATGTGTGCTTATACAACACTGACTATTTGTTAGTTTGAAGTACAAGTCCCTAATGCCTAGTGATACCACAGGGTTTCCCAGTGGCACCTGGGACTTGAAAAAAAGGCTGGGAAAGAACCAGTGTGTTCCCTTGGGTTGGGAGTCCCATCTTCTCGTTGTTTTCCTGTGCAACTTCAGCAAGCTTTCTGAACTCCACAGAGAGAAAGCATGCTTGTGATGGCTGGTTTCATTCACTCTAATGAATGTGTGGGTGATGTCTGTTGAAAAGTCGTTGTCATTAAAGGCTTTGGTTAAAAGAGGGAGCAGGCTGTAGGCGCCGTATGAGGAGAGAGAAACCAGGAGAAACCAAACAACAGTAGGGACAAGAGGTATGGAGACCCAGTCTCTGAAATAGACTGGATGAGTTTGGAAAGAGGGAGGAAAGTCTTAGGCTTCTTAAAGGTCATGACACGAGATGATGAGCAGAAGGAGATCTGTAGCTCTTTGCGTAACTGATTGCAGTCTGTTTCTGGCTGAGACTTATCAATCACTGCTATCTCTGCTGTTCACGGAAGTTGTAAAACTCTTCTTACAGGTCTTTGACTGTCTCTTCTAGAGTAGAACAACCCATTTTCAGAGGTTCTTTGTTGTTTTACGTAACTGAGAAGCTAAAGCTTGATACTGACCTTTTGAAAATCACTGCATTCCCACAGGATAGCACGGCTGGGTTTTCATGGGGAAGGAAAAGGAATATCCTCATAGAAATGAAAATTCTATGAGAAGAGCCATGAGGATACTCAGGTTCCCCAGTCTGTTTAGAAGTGAGGAAATAGATTAAAAAACATCCAGGCAGTATATTTTTCTTTTGTATGGATATCTGTTTAGATATTCTTATCTATGCCATTATCAGTCATGTATTGGAACAACAGTGGGTATTCAACAGAAATACTGACTTCTGCATCATTCAGCAAAGACAATCCTCCTGGGTTCAGTATCACAAGAGAGGAAGAGTAAGCAGTAAACCCATAGATGGGTCAGTGGATTCAGAAAGGATTGAACAAATTAATTGGCAAGAAATTTGATGTAAATAGTGCAAAGACTGAGGAACGCTGTACCCCCTAATGTGGCAGTACTGGAAATACTGGACAAAGCAGGTGGCAGGCTCTCATTCTCTCTCTAAACAGGATCTCCTTTTCATGTTTTCCAAGATGGAGCAGGACTAGATGGAGAGTTAGTCTGACCCTGCTGTCTTTCAAAAGTCCTGTCTCCTGCAGTGCTGTAGGCAGAAACATATGACTAGCAAAAGCAATACAGGCACGTTCCTTTAAGGTGCAAGTAATTTGCTAATCTGAGAAGTTGATGATGTTTTAGATTTTTGTGATTATGTGTTTATTTTGCCTACTTGTTTGGGTTTGGGGTTTTTTTGCAGTTGGTAGATTCTTTCTATATTGCTTAACTTCATTACAGTTATCTTGATTTTTTAATGGTGTTTCTAATGTATTTTCCAATACCTCTTTAAAGGAGTGAATATATGCTTTCCATCTGTTGTTTTGTTTTTTTTCGTGATTGGTTTTTTAATTTCCCATTCAATTTTTGCAGTGATTATAAATGCAGGATGTGAAGACAGCACAGAAATAATAGATCATTACCAAGAAAACAGAACTGCCATGCCAAAATATACTGTCCCAGATCGGAATAACAGCTTCTCTCTTCAACTGTGTCACTGCATCTATGCTACTAGCAATTACTGTACCTTGACTTTTCTATCAAAATCTAATATTTTATTAATTACAAAACTATGTGTCCATTTTACCAGTATGAAGTGGTTTAAAGTGTTTCACATGGGCAGAGAAAGAGTTGGTTCTTTGCTCGTTTGGTTAACAGCCTTTTTTGTACTTCTTAGAATTGAAAGAGGAAAAGCAATTTTGGTGCTTGTGTGTCTTCCTCATTACATCCCTGGCTATATGGGGCAGACAGAGATGAATCTGTGCCTGATAGGGTAGAATAAAAAAGCATGTCTGCTTTGAGTAGAAGCTTGTAAGGCCACAGGTTAATTATTGCATCATTACAAACTAATTTTTTTGTTTGTGGTAGGAACAAAGAGCTCATCCTTTCAGGTTTTAATGTATTTATTCTGAATTTGCATGGAGTTCATGGGCTAGAAGGGACCTTGGTGACTGTCTAAACTAAACGTACTGCTTTCCTATATTTACTTATATTTCAAGTTGTACTTAGGCTGACAGTGATAGAAAATCTATCACAATCTTTTGTAGTTAATTAGACTCGCTGCTTTTGTTTCTGCCTTGAGTATGTGTGGTTTCAGCTTTATCTCATTTATGAATTGTTTTTCACCAAAATTTGCATCATCCTTTAAATGTTCATCATTATTAAATCACTGTTTAATTACCCATTTTTAAAATAAATAAATTGTGCTTCTGGGGTTGTTTGCTCCCTAGCATGTTTCTTTTAATTGCTTGAAAGCTCTTTTTTGACTCACCTTCCCTCTCTTTGGCTAGTAATAATTAGTTGTTGAATTGTGTCACAAGAAGGAGATAAAGTGTACAAGTAATGGTTGCTACTTTGCTAAATGCAAAGGTGTATTAAGTCTTACTAGGTAAAATTGTCCTGTTATATTTGTGGCTTGTATTAATTGTTGGGGCCAGTGAGAGTTTTGATCATCTGTCAGGTTTCCAAATCCTTTTCTGTCCACATTAATTACATATTTAATTTACTGTGCATAGATCCCTTTATACTTCTTACATTAATAGTGGGAGGTGGGGGGCTTATTAACTTTGAGTGTGATACGCTTTTGATTCAGATGCTTGTCCTTTTTATTTATTGTCCTTCTTCAAATTGCAGATATCACTCTCACATTGTATCTGCATGATCTTGGGAATCCATATTGTGTGAATAAACACATCAAGAAGGTCTTCAATGGAGTTTCACTAATTACAAACCAAATAGTACAGAAAGCAAAACAAGGAATATTGTAATAGGGTAAATTAGCAACAAGGCCAAAGTCAAGACATTTCAGTGCTCTTATTCACTGAAAGCGTTGGTGGTAGGACACTGTGAATATCAATCTGAGCAAGAACAAGTGCCAGTCTTCAATGCTAATTGATTTTATCAGTGAAGCAAAACAAGCTCAGCTTAATAGTTAATTTTGAGACAAGATCCTGCAAGGCCTTCTTCTCATATTAGATTACATTGTGACCCTGAGTACTTGTCAGATAAATGAAACAGAAAATGAGCATTGACCTTTGTGCAAGTAAAATCCTAAAGTCATGGAAAAATGAGAGACATGTGCTGCAGATGATTTTAGATATCACTTACAAACCGTGAGTTGTTCACACCTGCTAGTAGTGTGAGTATTGATCTTCAACTTCTGTAAACAAAAGTGAAAAGTAAAAATTTATAGAGGCCATATAGGAAAACCTTACTGTTAGACCAAGACCGCAGCAAAATAGACAGATCCATCAAGAATAAATTATGCTGCAGTACATTTAACATAAATAAAATTTTCTAAAATGTGCGTGTGGAACATATTCACAAAGGAGTAAAAACGTGAGCTCTTCAAAAAAGTTTTCAGTTTGTGTTCTGGGTAAAAGATATGTCATCGCTTTGGGCGTTGAAAATTTAGCATGTGTATTTGAAAGTCATTACAAACTTGTAGCTACAAAACCAGATGCCTAGTAAGAAATTTCTGCAATTGTATAAGGATAGTACCTAACTAATGAGACAATTAAAATCCAAGAGCTTTATTCCTTATCCACTAACAAAAAGTAATGGTGCAATAGAGAGTGGATAGGAGCAGAGTAAAAATCCTGGAGCTCAACTTACTTAATCCTGCACTGCAGAAAATACTTTGCAAGCTCTTTAAGTCAGTCAGTCTAGCTCGAGTGCTAGTCAACTAGGACGATGGATGGACAAGATCATAAAGTATAGTAAGATGTGCTTTTCAGCAGCTGAGCTAAGGGTGTTGGGAGTCTCGGAGGATTTTTGACCAGTGGGGGATAAAATTTGTGGTCAAATTTTTCTCTGTGTTTAAAGTTAGAGTCGAGTCTGTATCCTTTTATATGCTGATCCAGTGCATTTTTTATATATCTGGTACCCTAAAAAATATCACTGGAGTCAATACACAAGGATCAGATGATATCAGAGCATCATCTTTTATTTTCCTGACATACATGTAATTTGGCATAAGACATTATAAACTCAAAACCATATCATATGTTTGTTTCAGGTGATAGCAGCTAACATTAGGCTGGCATGTCTATCTATATAATTCTGGGACTTAGCTGTAGAAATATACTGTGAATGTCAAGACCTTTTATGGCCTGAAGATCACCTGGCCCAGACTTTGCTAAACCAAGAAATGAGTGAAAATCAAGAGCAAATGCTCTTATTAATGTAAGAGAAAAGTTTTGGTGATATGAAGCTAAGGTTTAGCAGTGGGCTTGGTACAGTTGGGTTAATGCTTGGACTCAGTGATTTTAAAGATCTTTTCCAGCCTGAACAATTCTGTTATTTTGTGTATAAACTAGATGTCACCTGGCATGGGTGTTGAAATCGGAGTACTTATAAATATGAATTTGCAGTATTCTAAATGAGCAAAGTTTGAGGGCGAACAAAGTGATGTCAGCACAGAAGGTGCTGTCTCTCATTTTCTGCTTAACTAATGGATCATATTTTTTTGTCTTATTTTTTCCTCCATTTATATCTTTATCTCTGCTTGAGGGGCTTGACATTATGTCCACACCTACATAGACGTCTTTGGGACTTCCTTTAATGTAAACCTGTCCTTAGCAGAAAATGTTTTGGCCAGTGGAAGCTTCAAGATACTTATGCAGAGTAAGCTTAGAAGAAAAATCTGTAAGGGTAATTGATGTTTTGCAAATGACAAGAAAAAATTAGGGCAAATTCGTTTATTGGGTAGTTTTGTTCAGACAGAAATCATCTTTCCCATCAATTTTCAATCAAAAGAGTCTTGGATAAGGTGACTCTTGGAATAAGCTAAATTCTGGGGAGTTAAATCTTGTCTAGATACATAGATTAGATACACACACATCACCATTAGAGATTCTTCCAAATTCTCCGGCATAGGGAAGTACTATTAGATTGCATCAGCAGCCTCTCCTGCTCTGCTAAGGAAATCCCAAATGGTGCCTGTAGATGTTGACCATTTTAATGAACCCTTTGTGGGGAGTTATGAGTAAAACAGATCCTATTATGCCAGACATTCTTTGCTTGGTGTAAATACACAAGGGGTTAGCTTGGTAAGGTGTATTCAAATAGCTATGATATGCTCCCATTACCAGAGGTAATGGGAAAGGTAAATGGCGTGATATAAAAATGGTAGAAATGCTAAATGTGGCTGGTATATATTATCCTTTATATATATATGCCTGAGCTATAAGACAGGCTGTAAGTTATGGGGGAAAAATGAATTAAATCTGGGAACCAAAAAAGGGCTGGAGTGACATCCTCAAAGATTTCAGAAGTTATGGCTGTGACATCTGAGTCTGTAAGTAGAACTCTAGTTAGTTTGTTCACCAGGAACAAATGGGTTAAAAGAAAGCAAATGGAGTGTTTTATAGTTCTTGTCAATATGTTAGTCTGAAAGAGACAAACAAAGAGGAGTATTAGGTTTTAGGTTTTTTGGTATTTCTAAAGTTTAAATCATGGTGCTTTTTTGCATTAAAGTGACTGAAAGTGAGAGGTAAGGAATCCAACTAGTTTACATTGATACATTTGATACTGTTCTTGGGACAGGCAAGCAACATGTAATTTACACTGTTATGATTAGTCTAGTCCTGTGAGTAAGGCTGTTACAATTTTTTAGAGCAATTTTACAGTATAGTGATAGACACACAAAAAATTTTGAATGCCAGTCTTTTCAGGTAAAATGAATGACAGTCACAGATGTTCTGTGTCTGATCTAGATGAAAATTTCTCAGTCATGCATAGTTCACCTGAAAACTGACAATTTATTAAATCTGAGACAGTTCATAAATCTAGTGATGAAGGATAAGTGAACTGCATCTGAACCACTCAGGTGTGGGGTCTCCACGTTTTCCAGGCTTCTGGGTATGTGGCACAGCATACAGCTGGGAGCTGCCAAGTGAAGCAAAAATATACATGTTACAGGGAAAAGTCTATTTCATTTGAAACATGTTGGTATATCTGGAGAAGAAGAACATTTCAGATTGTGTTTATTTGTACAACTCTCAGAAAGGTTTTTTGAAACTGGAACCATATCTAATGTAAAAATACAGATTTACCCTAGCTTTTCCTCCAGTTCTGGTTAGCAAATGGTACTGTAACTGATAATAGAATATGTCTGTGACAAGGCCTCTGTGTTGAGAGAGACCTGGTAGGTTCATTTGGTGATCCTGTACTTAAAATAATTTAGAATTTCATTATTTCCTTTAAAAAAGGTCAGTTAATCTGTTAACAGCAGAGGAGGAGAAAAACATGGACAGATATGAGTTGTTTGTATGGAGTCAGCAACCTGAAGTGTTCATGAGCAGACAGTTTCCTTCCATTTAAGAACAGCCTTCATTACAGTGACTGCTCTTTTCACAGACAGTTTTACTTTAAAATTAGTATTTTCAACATGTGTGCTTTGAGTCATGTGAGCAGTTTTCCCCTGTCTGCATCTCTCCCTGCTCTGCATTTTGCTTGAAATGAAAGATGTCATTGAAACCTTCAGATTCCTTCTGAATCTGTATCAGAATGGAAGATTTTAGCTTTTTTTCCAATTTGTACAGTCACTTACCTGTCTGAAAAGCCATTTCAATAGATGAAGTAAACAAGATGTGTGTCGGAAGTATACATGAACTAGAATATGTATATATATAGCTGCCCACACCTTAATATTTTTGGAGGGATGGGTAGGTGTAATCAACTGTGGTCCTGTTCATCTGAAGTTTCCATAGGATGAGAGGAAATGTTAAAACAAAAGACCAAAAAATCGTTTCCTGTGAAACATTTATCAAATCTTAGAGTTTGACACAGGAAAGTTGTTGGGGTTTTTTTTTCCTCTAGAATACACTAATGAGTCTGCTCCAGGATAGTATGAGCATCTTACACTGATGTCACATTGACTTTTTTGCTGTGACCTGCATAGAGTGTTTTGAAGTGACCTGAAGATGTAAAATGTTCCTGTTGTATCACAGGCTGATAAGTGTGATCTTACTGGGTGCTAATGTGAACCTATTTCAGTTTCTGTGCTAATTCTGTATCATATGCTGGCAATTCAGATGACAAAAGGAATCATGTAGGTACTTACCTGCGGCTGTACATTTTACTGTTTTGCTACAGTGATTTGTTCAGCAACCTTGACTATCTAGTAAGTTAGTTCATGCAAATGAATGCAGCTGTCTTCATTCCTCTTTGCCATTAGTTTGTTCTGCATACATTAAACCCTAGGGAATAAGTACAGAGATTGATTAGAGTTGCAGAGTGCAGTTAGCCGCTGAGAAATACCTGAATTACTCCTTTTCTTTTTGTTTTTTCCTTTATTTGTTTCTCTTTGGCAGACTTCTTTTACTGAACTACTAAGAGCTTATGGATTTTAAATGCTTTTTGACACCTGAAGTCATTACTATGCCCTATGCCTGTGATTTGGCAAATTTTAATATAAGCCAAGAGTTTATTTTTTAGTTCCTTAACCTTGTTTTTTCCTTTGGCTTTAATAATTAAGGAATTTAATGATCCTTTTGCCACAGGGTTTTTTTTACTGCAACAAACATCTAACAAAAAAATTCAGTCATATTTTGCATATTTTTGTTAGGTGTTTCCCTCAGCAATCCCTGTGACTTCATTTTTTACGATACTGAAGTGCAGAAAAAGATCACTTTATAAACATCAGATCACGTTGTAAAGCATTCATAGCTATGTATTCTTTCAGCCTATTTTTGAACCAACATCTTGCAGAAGTTGGCATTTCTGGATTGTGTTTTTCTGCAGAGGCAGTGAGTAAGCAAGCCAAAAAGGTATCAGTGATCACCAGACACAAAGGAGAAAAGATAAAGTCCATGAAAGCATTCGCTCTCATTTTCCATTTTTTAATGATTTTCTCATTTTCACAAGGAATGTCTAATCTTCCACACAAAGACACTGATAAATCCTTTTTTTCATGCTGAACCTCCTTCAGTACTACCAAGGAGAAAGACAGAAGGTGTGCATCATTCAACTTAATGTGTCCTACAAAGAAGTACATGATCCTGTCTTGGTTTCAGCTGGGATAGAGTTTATTTTCTTCCTAGTAGCTGGTACAGTGCTGTGGTTTAGATTTACTGTGAGAATAATGTTGATAACACGCTGATGTTTAAGATGTTGCTAAGTAGGGCTTAACATAAGTTACGGATTTTTCAGTTTCTCATGCTCTGCCAGCGAGCAAGTGCATATGAAGCTGGTAGGAAACATGGCCAGGAGGGCTGACCTTAAATAGTCAAAAGAATATTGCATACCATACAATGTCTTGTTCAGTATAGAAACTGGAGGGAGTCGGTTGGGAGGGACAGATCAATGCTCAGGCACTGGTTAACAGATGGTGACCAATTACATTGTGCATCGCTTGTCTTTCTTGGGTTTTATTTTTGGGTTTATTGTATTCCTTTTCATTTTTGTATTTTGGTCATTTGATTGGTTGGATTTTGTTATTAAACTATTCTTATTCCAAACTATAAGCTTTACTTCATCTTTTTAAATTTTTCTCATCCTACTGGAAGGGAGGAGGACTGAACCAGACCCCCAATATCTACTTCTTAATCCAAGTACTAAGAAAAGTTCTACTGACCCATTCTTTTAAATTTCAATCATGATATATATTTTGAATTCATCTTCCATTATTTAAATGCCTGCACAATGTTTATCTAAACTAGGAGTGTCACCGTTGCTCTATCATTTTCTGATCCTTAGTGCTTCTATTTTCCCATGTTACTGGTGATCTCGGCTCCTCATCATAAAAAGGAAAACCAATGTATTAACTAAAATACTAAATCATGTAGCAGCTGTAAATCATGACAGGCAACGCAAAGTAGGTTTAGTAAAAATAAATGACTGGTCAAATGGAGAGAAGGGATCTATTTGGATCCATTGCTTAAAGTTGTCTGGGAGCCACAGAATGTTGAAAAATTGGAAGGAGCTGCAAAATGTGTCTTAAATGGCAGAAACCTAAGCAGTCCAGACAGTTCTTAATCAAAACTAGACAGGAGATTAAGAGGTGATTTAATCAGAGGTTACAGTTCTGTATCTGCAAGGATATCCTGATTGTAGTGGTGGGTAGTATAATGAGATCTTGGGATTGAAGACTTGTCTGCTCCCAATTCAGATAGAAATTACCTGTGCATGTAGCAGATTTTCCAACACATGATGCTCTCAAAGCCACACTGGCATATCTTTCTAAAAGGTAATCTGTAGCTGCAGATTATTACTGTGTCCTGTGTGTCTGCTTGTGTCATTCAAGAGGTCAGAAAGAGAACTGTTCCTGCCTTGAAACGCACAAATGCAATCAGTCTTGTAATCAGCCCTGCCTGATCCATTTGGGTAACTGTAGAAAGCAGAGAAACTGGACCAATCAAGCTATACATTTGTGAAGCATATCACCGCACCACAAATAGTTGTTAATTAATGAGAGTTCTTTTGATGCTAATTTCTCAATAAAGGAAACAGAGAGAAAGTTGGGTGAAAATCTATCAGAATTCTGGGAAGAAGTTTTGAGGCAATGGATGGGCATGGACTCAGCAACTTGATCTAGCAAAGACAATTTATTAAGCAATCTTATGCTCCTTTCGTACGCAGATAAGAGGGCTGTCTGTACACTTGGCCTTTTATCATCAACTAGAAAAGTATTACATGTTTGTTTGGCTTAACGCTAATTGGTTACAGTATGCTAAGTAAATTAACTTCAACCTATACAGAGAAAGCAGACATACTGAACACTTTCTTTGCCTCCATCTACACTTCTGGGAGCTGTCCTGCTATCAAAGCCCAGACTGCTAAGGCTCCAGAGGAAGTCGAGGCTAAAGAGGAGCCTGCCCTGGTTGATAAGGACTCGGCTGGGTAAGGGATGTGTTGAGCAAACTGAATATACATAAATCCATGGGCCCTGACTGGATGCAACCACGTCTGCTAAGGGAGACGGTAGAACTCATTGCTAAGCCACTCTCCATCATCTTTTCTAAGTCATGGGAATTAGGGGAGGCGCCTAGAGACTGGAGGTTAGCAAATGTCACTCCATTCTTCAAAAATGGTAAGAAGGAGGACCCAGGTAACTATAGACCGGTCAGCCTCACCTCCATCCCAGGAAAGGTGATGGAACAATTTGTCCTGG
>VZRI01003342.1:16471-41929 GCA_013397515.1 Upupa epops
GTCAGGAGGATGGAGCCAGAGTCTTCTCAGTGTTATCTGGTGATAGGACAAGGGGCAGTGGGTGCAAGCTGGAACATAGGAGGTTCCATATAAATATCAGAAGGAACTTCTTCACAGTGAGAATAACAGCACTGGAACAGCCTGCCCACTGGAACAGGCTCCCCCCTCCACAGGGGGTCTGTGGAGTCTCCTTCCCCAGAGATGTTCAAGACCCGCCTGGATGTGTTCCTGTGTAACTTGGTCTAGGTGATCCTGCTGTGGCAGGGGGATTGGACTAGATGGTCTTTCAAGTTCCCTTCTGATCCCTAATGATTCTCTGATTCTATATCTCCATTGTTCAGCTCTCATTTCCTTTATCCTGTTCGCCCCTTCTCCAGGACAGAAGCTTTGTTTCTTTGAGATCAATCCTAAACATGCTTTTTCCCTTATCTCCCCCTTTTTGTTTCTGTAACATGTTTAAGCAAGCCATGGGTGTACTCCATGTTTGCTTGACCAGTGAGGGAATGAGGTATACCCATACGATGTTGCTCTACCCAATCCTGTGGAAAAGATGTTATTGTTTGAGAGGCATATGTCAAACCATTACCAGTATTCATGGCTATCCTCCACCACCTGGAAGATGCAAGCTGACCAGCACTCATTCTTAGCAGGCATCCCTGCAGAGATTACCACTTCACCACAAGGACAGACCCTTGTTTTGTTGAGATCAAACCCAAACATGCTTTCTCCCATCAAGTTTTATAAATCAAAATGTGACATCATTGTCAAAACTCTATCCTGTTCTGCACAGCAGGATTTTTGCTAGCAAGGGGAGGGTTACTGAAGCTTTCATCCAGTTCAGGCAGAAACCTAGAAAAGACTGCTGTTGTCATAGAGCACTGTCCTTTCTTCATCAACAGGTGTTGAGTAGAGACATGCAGAGACATGCACTGGTGACTCACAAGCTGTTCCTGAGTTGAAGACTTGGTTGCTTATAGCATGAAGCAAAATTTTCAAAAGGAGACGCTTGTTTCCTGTGTAAGATGCACATTTCAGAGAACTATGGGCATAAGCTTCAGCACAAAAGCACCTTCTACTATTCAAGCAAACAAAATTATATTATATGGAAGCAAAGAGGTTTGAGCTCTGGAAGGTCCTGCAATGTCCATTGAAGAGATGGTGAAGATGGAGACCACTAAGTTATTCATCATTATTCTTTTTTTACTTTATTCTTCAATGCCCTTGCTTCAGAAAACTCCAGTCCGGTGAGTTTTCTGTCACTCCTGTCTACAAGGAGATTCATACACAAGCAGGATGTTGTCTCTTGAGCCCAAGCCTTTATTACCATGGCGGGGCTGCTGCCACAGAAGCACTGGGAAAATTTGTTATAACTGCCATGTAGGCTCTGAGATTTAAGTTTTTGGAAGGTAATAATGGTTTAACTCAGTTCACTGTAAAAAGTGGAATACAGTTCTCCAAAAGCTGATGGTGGGGTTTTCTCCATGACACTTACAAAGAACAGTTGTTTTTGTAGAAAGCATCTTACTCATACAGTCCTGCTAAGCATTTTGCTCCTGTCATGTAATTACTGAAGATACTCTGGTCTGTGTCAATAACTGTGTCATATATCAGGTGTTCATTCCAATACCCTTCTGCTAAGAGATTGATGAGGTTCTTGTCATTAAGAATGAGAAAGCAGTTTTTGTCTGTTGCTGGCTTCAGTCAGTGGTTACTTGTTTTCTGGTATGGGATATTTGCATTAATTTCTAGTCTTTTAGGTATAAACAGACTTTCAAGTGTAGGGCTTACGCTTTATGCTAAATTGAAGACCCACCTCTGCTGCAGGCCTCAGTTTTGATTTAGGGAGAGTTGGCTGCAAAGGTATTAATTTCTGTGCTTCACAATATGAAAAATGTACCTAAAACGAAGTAGCACAAGACCTAAGCTGTTTTCAGGCAGCAAATCAACAAACCCAGCTGTGAACTGTACTGCCATGTCCTGCAGGCCCAGTGTTTTCACTGAGTTATGTGATCATGTCCTGTATATCACAGCCTGTGCTTGGTCATTATTTGCTTTTCCTATGTCATGCCTAGTTCAGCCAAATAGTCAGACCTTTTCCAGCCTATAAATGCTGGTATTTGTGTTTTAGATAGTGTTTCTAGATAAGCTGGGACAAAACCCCCAAACCAAAACGAAAAAGGATTGGCTGATGCCCTGTACACAACCAATAGAGGTCTTGGCATGAACTGAGCCTATTTTAGGCAGTTAATTGCAAGTGACTGAGCCTTACCCTTCTCCTTTGACTTCACTGAAAATGTTGCAACATTTCACATTTATCCAAGCTGTCAAGACTCATGACATCCCATGCATTGAGCCAAGGCACTAGCATTGTTTTAAACGTAGAGTCCCACTGGTAACTGAAGTGTGCTGTGCCACACAGATGTGCTCTGATGCGCTTCCTACCATTATGTCCTTTGCTGCTGGTTACTGGGTTCTGAACTAGGAGTAGTTTAGGGATTGTCCCTCCACAGGCTGGAGGAGATGACACAAAGCAGGATACGGTCAGCTTTAGATTTTCAATTTATCTTCACTAATATGTGGGGGGTTTCTTCTTTAAAATAAAAATCTAGGTGTTCTAGAAGTTAGTGACAGCCACCCGTGAAAAGGGAAACAAGGAACAATATGTTCATCATCTCTTGACATCCCTTTTGCCCCACTCAAAGAAATACACCTACTCACAGGACTTGAAATATTGAGATGTGTTATCCGCTGAGTAACAAAGTGTTCTCTGTTTTTTTAAGAATTGATTCTGCCTTTACATGATTTTTTATTAAACCGTGAGATACCTACTGGAATGTAAAGCAAAATGTTTCCTCCGCAGAATTTCTGCTGACATGCAGAGAAAATCCATACAAGGACAGCGTTGACTCTATTTTCAACAGACTTACCAATTACTTACTTATTGATTACGTATTTCTTTTGGTAGGAAACAATCAATAAGAGCAAGTCTTTTTTACCTGTAGGTTAAGTTCCATTTATAGCTTGTCCCAGCTGCACTCAACAACCTCATTCACAAGGTGGAGGATGTACAAGTCCTTAACCTAATTGTGCAGATCTTAGGTATTTTCATGGGTTTTAAAATGGAATTTTCACAGAAGGGACAGCAGAGGCATTCAATATGTGAAATGAAGGCAGATGTTCTTCATTTAACTTTAATATGTAAATTAAGATATAAAATTGGAGAATATAAGAAATAGATTGTAACTTTTTATTCAGTTCTCTCATCTTTCAAATGTTCTGTAAAACAACTATCTTCTGCAGACTAGTATTTAATTTTCTTTTTGAAGAAGTGCATATATTCCAGGTCCAGAAATCTCACAAGTCAATTTATTTTCTTTGCTTTTTTATTCATTAAAACGTGTTATTTGCATACATCAAAAGGCAGAGAACTGAAAAAAAGGTTGATTGTGTATAAACTTCCAGTACTTTTATCATGATACTGTTTTCCTTGAAGAAAAATTGATTTGACATGGTGTTTCTTGGAATTTCCTTACCTGCAGGTTGTTGCATTTATTCATCTAAGTCTGCAGTAAGGTTTATACTTTGTGTGGCTCTTTATGTATGTGTGTGCAAGTATGTACACTTGTACTCCCTTTGCTGAGCTCATCTCCAGTATTCAGCAGACCTCCTAATCCCCATGCCAGAGGCAGGTGGATACCAGCAAAGCTGTAGAGCAACTGGTGCAGTGTAGACGGGCATGTGCCTAGGTTTACTCGTCCAACAGAAGGAAGCAATGGACTGGGACAGTCCTGAAACCCTGCCCAGGTCAAGGGAAGGAAGGATCCTGTGTGAGTAGTGTGTTTTGTTGAATGCAGCTGGAGTTGTTAATAGCAGGAGAAGTTCTCAAGTGCCTTTTTCCAACTGAAGTGTTAAATGGTATTGATTTGAGCTTTTTATAGTCTTGAAACTACCTTTGCCCGGTTTCATTTTAGAATAATTCATTTGGTTCATATCACAGAGCTGTACTGCAGGAGTGGTGTTCAGATATTTGATACTCCATAAATTGTTACAGAGTGAGAAGAAAATTTTTAAGCTCATGTTTCATACTCAGTTTACCGTGAAGCTAAAGACTTGTAAAGTCAATTCCTCACTTATTCATAAATTTTAAGAAATCTGGGTATAACTTCTCTGCCACCTCTTTTGATGCTAGCTATGCTAATATGATTAGCAGTGTGGGAGTACGTATAGGAAAGAACAAACCCCAGGGACTTCTGACTAACACAGAGTTTGCTGGTTGGTAAAAGTACTGAATTATGAGTGAGATAATCCATGAAGTAATTTGATTTATAATCCACAAAGACTAACTTTGTGTTAACTCAAATGAGTGACCTTGCATCCAGGGGCAGTGTGACCCTGGGTTTTGTATGGAGTTCCAGAGTTGTTCAAATATTGGGCATTTCTCTAACTGCAGTGGAACTCGTGTGTAATAATAATATTGAAGCAGTGCAGATGAGTAGTTATGAAATATGTAGCACTATATGAAAAGCAATCGTGATTTAAGGAAGCAAAGATGAAAAAGAGAGAGACTAGGTGTATTAGATGGGCCTAGTTCAGAACACTTCCAGGGGTTAGTCTCCTATAAGCAGAAGCAGTTTAGGAAGTTTAATTTCCCCCTGCTGTGAACGTGTACAACAAAAGCTACAACTCTTTCAGAGGGGCAAAGCAGATTAAACTGTTGCAGAGGACCTCGTCTGTCATTTAGCAAGGAGCATTTCACACCACCATTCCTTTATAGTATTGGAGCATCTTTCCTTCCTGCCTACCAAGGAATGTTTTGGTATTGTATACAGAATAGATGGTGAGAAGGAACAAGCATGATTATTACTTTCTGTGCCAGTCACTGTGTGGAACTAACCGTATAATCATTTCTTAAATGTTCTTAGCTTAAAACACTGCCTGATGTCACCATGTTCCACATGTCACTTCCGGTAGCAGAGTATTTCCCAGTATTGGATTCCAAGCTCAGAACCTATATGGTAATGCCATGGCAAAAGATAAGTCATGTTCATTGCATTGCTGATGTTCTGTATGCACATCCTAGCAAAGTATTTTTTGCTAAAAAGAAAAAAAATTCTTAGATGGTCCTGAGGGCCAGATTGTACTAGTACCTATTGACTGAGAGGAAGGATTCAGTTTGGGAGCTGGGTGTCATAGGGTAAACTCATAGACCACTTTAATAAGATCATCTTAAATTTTCTGACTCTCTTTCTGTGCAACAGCCAGATATCCCTTTCTATAATCCTATTCACTCAGAAGTATTCCTGGAATCTGGAAAGGCATTTGCTCTCTGGCATCCGGACTCCATCTTGGCTTCTTCTGTCAGTGTTGTGAGAGCTCTTGTCTGTCTTGCACACCTAGTGAAAGACAGACAATTAATTTTCTCCTTTCCTCCCTCTGTATATCTTTTTGAAGATCGGTGTCTTCACAGCATTTTAGTGATGTTAGCCAGTGCAACTTACCTGGACTGGGAGAGGAAAAAGTGAGCTCAGTGGAATAGAAGGGCAGAGGCCCTAAGCCATGATTTGCCTTTAAACCCTTTGTTACTCTCTGTTAATAAACAACTTCTCTTTACTGTAATACTATCCCTGGTTTCTGTGTGTTTTGGTGACCCTGAGAAATCCAAATTAGCACAAAGTAATCAAAACCAGGACAGTGTGACAGGGGAATTTTCCTTTCGAATCCAGCTTGAATAATCAAGTGTGACACACTAGCCAAGCACCTGAAGTTGCATCATGGTTGAAAATCGTACAGTATTTTGGTTACATTAACTTCCCCTACTAACTCTTGATATCATTATGAATATTTGTAGTTTTTTATAAAGCTGAAAGCAGAATTTTTACATCTGCACAACCTGTCTACATGTTCAGATGCAGATAATCACATCTGTTCTTTCTGACAGTCAGAAAAGGCCAAGTGTGGACAACCTTGTGGATGCTCAATAGCTGCCAAGTAATGCCAAATCACTGTTTAGTGTCAGCCAAGTTGGAGACTGCACTGGGTCGCTGTGCTACTGTCTGCTCTAACTGGATAGAAATATGGTTTTAGCAGTCCTACAATCTCTTACAATGTTTTTACAAATAAACCTTTCTCCTTTTAAATATCTATTTCAACAACCCATGTTGCTGAATAAATACATTGCAGAATTTTATCTTGGTAGAAGCTTTATAAGCAGAGAATTTTTGCCTCAAGTACTTACATCATGCTGTATAATTGTAAAAATGTGAACTGAAGTGAGATCATCATCAGCTAGAATGGGAAGAAGACCTCCTCAGCCACCTACAAAGGGGCAGGAACACTAAGTAGAATGATCCTATGTCTGCAGAAGATTTGGCAATTAACCCTAGTAGAAGCACTACCAAGGTTTACAGGTTATTCCAACAGAGCTGGAGGCTCTTGTGAATGTTTTCCTTTGCCTGCCACCGCCTCTTCCATGTTGCTGAGGCTTTTAGCAATTGTCATTCAGGGCAGTTGTTTTTCATCTTGGGGTCAAGAATGTATCAGTCATAGAGAAATGACCAGAGAGGGGGATGATCCTTCCAGGTTGTCTTAATTGAACAAGCCTTGAGGAACAACTGGAGAGCTGGGGTTATTTAGTCTGAATAAAATGGGGCTGGAGGGAGACCTTATTGTTGTTTATAACTACCTGAATTAAGGTTGTAGTGAAGTGGGTGTTAAGTCTCTTCTCAGGAGTAATGAGTGATGGGACAAAAGGAAATGGCCTCAAGTTCTGCCAAGGGAAGTTTAAATTAGACATTAGGAAAAGCTTCTTAATTAAAAGGGTCATTGAGCATTGGAACAGGCTGCCCAGGCAGGTGGTTGAATCATCATCCCTGGATGTGTTTAAAAGTCATGTCGATATGGAGCTTAGGGACATGGTTAATTGGTGGGCTTGGTCATTTTAAGTTACTGGTTGGACTAGATGATCTTAAAGGGTTTTTTCTGCAACATAAACAATTCTATGATTGTCTGGATGGATCTTTAGGACTTCCTGCATTTTTCCAAAATATCTTGACAGCCAGTGGTGTTAATACATCGTCTTTGACTGTAAGCACTAGAAATGAGGGTATGATTGTCTTGAGGCTTTACAAATGGTTGCAGCCCTGCAGGAACTGTGCATACGTGAATTGCCTTGTCCAGCCATGTACAATAAGTGCATCTCTTTTTGAGAGCCTGAGACTTTCCACTGCAGGTGATCCTGTATTTGTTGAGGTCTGTGAGATTAGCTTGGCATTTTTCAAGAAAGTTAAATGGGCAAACTGCAAGACAGGATGTCCTGGATATCATGTCCATTGTGTTAATAAAAACACTGTGACCTACTAGAGACCTCAAAGTGAATATGGATCTAAAATTTTCTAATACTTTCATAAAACTATGTCTTTCACCTTTCTGTTTAGTTAATAGATTGAAGTCATTTATAGAGCTCAGAGAGAGAAAACAGAAAATGAGAATAGATATAATTTCTTAACTGTGAAACTACCTTTAGTTGTGTTGTCAGACTTAGTATTTATTGGCTCTATAGAGTACAGTAGCACACTGGTGTAGTGCTTAATAACCTTTTACAGAAAAAGTGTCTCAGATGTATCTATATGCAAAGCCTTGCAGACAGAACTTACGAACTGTAATATAAAGAATCTCCAGATGTACAATTTATTTCTTGTTAACACACACAACAATTTTCTTGGACAGTGGATGACATTTTAGAAAGGCAACATCTGTGTTATCACTTTTATTTTAATAATGCAAATAATTTTCTTTCAACAGAGGAATTCAAGGGCTCAACAATAGTTGAATTAATGAAAAAAGAAGGCACCACCCTAGGGCTTACAGTATCGGGTGGAATCGACAAGGATGGGAAACCAAGAGTATCTAACCTTCGTCAAGGAGGAATCGCTGCTAGGTAACCACATCTCCAGCCACAAAATGCATTATAAGATATGATTGCTTCAGAAGGCATACCACATCAGAAAGGTCACTAATAAATATGTGACTATATGCATCTATAATGGCAGTCTGTCAGACCAGAGAAGCTAAGAGAGAAATGGCAGCAGCTGGTCTCCCTCTTCCCTCAAGGCTACTTTGACAAAAACTGGAAATATCAATGAGATTTGAAAGTCACAATAAGACTTATTTAGCTTCTTCTAAATTGCATGCATTTTCTTTGTTAGTTTCTTTTTGCACCTGAAACAACTTTCAGAGAAGTTAGCATATAATACTGAAGAAAAACTAAGATGGAAAAATTAACTATACTGCTACCCTTATTTATTTATCTAATAGTTCATCAGTTGGTTTTAAGCTTAAAAAGAGTCTAAAGTCATAGCTGTCTTGCTTGCAATATAGAGGAAACAAAAAGGCTGCTTTTCGTAAGTGCAACTAGTGAATAAATAAAGGTTAGACTAAATAGGAAACTGTGGCCTGTCTCTTGTAGCTGTAGTATTGGCTGTGAAGTCAACTATTGTCCAAAAAAATAGTTTTGGATGCTCCCCAAAGAGAGAGAAATACAGGTGCATGAAGAAGATGATTTCCTGGATCCAGTGCCCAAACTAGTCAAATCATCCAGTTCCTTTATTGTCCAGCTGGTTTTGTACACCAGAAATTCATAATGCAGCAATGTTCTTTTAATATTTAACAAGCTAGTCTAGATGAACATCTTCAAATGCCACTTTCCTTTTGAAAGATCAGTTTGTTTCTACCTAGATGAATGGAAAAAGTCATCTACCTGGACTTCTGCAAGGCCTTTGACATGGTCCCCCACAGCATCCTTTTTTCTAAATTGGAGAGATGCTCAGTGGGTGAACTGTTCAGTGGATAAGGATCTGATTGGGTGGTCACACCCAGAGGGTAGTGGTCAATAGCTCTAAGTCCTGATGGAAAATGATGACAAGTGGTGTTCCTCAGGGGTCCATGCTGGGGCCAGCGTTGTTTAATACCTTCATTAATGATATAGACAGTGGCATTGCGAGCACCATCAGCAAGTTTACTGATGGTATCAAGCTGGGTGGTGCAGTGGATATGCCAGAGGCATGGAATGCCATCCAGAGGGACCTGAACAAGTGGGCACAGCTGAACCTCATGATGTTTAACAAGGCCAAGTGCAAGGTCCTGCACCTTGGCCAAGGCAACCAGACATTATTATAGAGTGTGGGGGAGGACACACTTGACAGCAGCAATGTGAAAAAAGACCTGGGATAGCTAGTGGGCCAAAAGCTGGACATGAGTCACCAATGTGCAATTGCAGCCCAGAAGGCCAACTGCATATTGGACTTTATCAAAAGAAGTGTGACCAGCTGATTAGGAGAAGTGCTTCTGCCCTTGTATTCTTCCCAGGTGAGACCTCAACAGGAATACTGTGTCCAGCTCTGGAGTCCCCGACACAAGAGGGATGTGAACCTGTTGGAACATGTCTAAAGGAGGGCCATGAAAATGATCCTAAGGGCTGGACCACTTCTCTTTTGAAGAAAGAAGATAGGCTGACGGATTTGGGATTGATTGCCCTGGGGAAGAGAAGGCTCTTAGCAGCCTTCTGGTACCCGAAAGGGGGCCTACAGGAAAGCTGTGGAGGGACTTTTTACAAGAGCAGAGGGTTAAAGGACAAGGGGTATTGGTTTTAAAATAAAAGAGGGATTTACTTTGGAGATTAGGAAGTGAAAGTAGCAACACACTGGAACAGGTTTCCCAGAGAAGTTGTAGAAGCTCCAGCCCTGAAAGCGTTCAAGGCCAGGTTGGATGGGACTCCTGGGCTACCGGGTCCCTGCCTGTAAAGGGGGATTGGAACTCAATGGTCTTTGAGGTCCCTTCCAACTCTAACCTTTCCATGATTCTATGATTTCTTACAGTAATTTAAACGTTTGTTTGGGCCAGCAAATCAGTTGTTAATAAAAGGAATATGTACTTTTTCCTAGGAGCGACCAGCTGGATGTAGGAGACTACATCAAATCTGTGAATGGAATCAACCTGACCAAATTTCGCCATGATGAGATCATCAGCTTGCTCAAGAATGTTGGCGAGAGGGTTGTTTTAGAAGTGGAGTATGAGCTGCCCCCAGTGTGTAAGTAATAGCAGAACGAACTGAAACATTTGCAGAATAGCAACCATGTGTTCAGCAATGAGATGGGCATGGTTGGTGGTCTTCTTTTTTTATAATGGTTTTGTTCTTTTTCCCTTTTTCCTCTGGCTTTTGACAGAGCATGGTAGGAGAACTGGCAGTACAGGTGGATCCCACTAGTGACAAAGCAGAGTTAACATCCACTTTTTTATTTTTTTTGTTAGCAAATTTGAATACTGAGAGTTAGATGAAGTAGATTTAATGGCATGAGAATCCTTCTTGTTACTGTAAGATCTTCTGAGATTAGATCTATTAGTATCTATGAGTTCTGCCTCTCATTTTACTGCCTTCTCTCCTCTGGCAGCACCCTCCTCCTCTTCCAGGTAAACTGGGACTTGCAGTTTTTTTGGACCCACATTTAGGCAACATCTTGTTTCTAGAGCAGAAGATCTAGTGGGATAGGCCATGGGGATATATAAACCTGGAAGAATTCCATGACTGAAACAAGGGCTTCTTGATGAGCAAGACTGTGTTCAAAATACAAGTTTGTGCTAACACTGAAGTAACACTGTGCTACTGAAACTTTTCCTGGCCTCCTCTTTGCTTTTTTGTATCTGTGACTGTGCTTCTGTGGTAGAAAATGAATAGCAATGTAGGCTATTAAGTATAAAGAGAACGCTAGAGTTGGAAACCTGGAACCTAAGCAAAAGGAGAGAGAGTGGTAGGTGGCTGTGAGGTATCAAGGGGGCTCACCCATCACATGTTTTAAAGAGTGTGTTCTCCTTCATACTGCTTAGTTAGGAAGATGTGGCTTGCTGTTGTTTGGCCAGAATAGTATGCAGAGGTGGCTGTGAACCTCTTGTGCCCTTAAGTGCTTCCATCACAATAAAAGCCAAACAATCCATAACTCTCTTTGGTGTTCAGAAGAAGAGTAACTCCCTGCAGCCCTTTAGTGGCTGGAAGGTTAGTCTGATTAGATATTGGGATGCTTTTATGACAGCACAGCCACAGGTCCAATGTTCTCTGTTGATTAGTGTACATTTGTAGTAAGCTAACTTCGTGTTCAAAAACACAGTATTTGTGTTAATGAAGTCAGCTTAATTCAGAATTATTTTTCTGGAGATGTGGTGGTTTTATGAGCATTGGTTTATACTAATTTGAATGAGCTTCCTTCCATCTCAGCCACTTTTGGCATACACTCTTATCCACTGAAACAAGATTTTGATATACAAAACTTCAGAAGCAGTGATTATTTCATCTTGAAATCTTTTGAAATTCTGACAGCTTCATACAAGCATAGCTACAGTGTGGGGCTAATTAGCCACCAAGTTGATTCCATTAACTTCTAGGGAACAAGCTAGGCACAGTGCCTTCATTATTGTCCAGTAAGTCATGTGGTGAAGTCCAGGCACCTCCTTTCCTACCCCATGCATAATGAAATTCTACTGTTCTGGTAGTTGCTCTCTCAGAGAGACAGTTTATCTTAATTTCAGAGTGGGGGAATGTTGGTGCTTTAATAATGGTAGATTAAATCTGGTTGAGCACTAGTAATCCCATTCTCTCTTCCTTTCCTGTCTGGCAGTGTTCACAGGAAAAGCATCCAGCTGCTGTCTTCAGCTCAAGCCACCTTAACTTGTTAAACATAGAATCATGTCTGCCTCACATCTACCTTTTCTTGCTTCTTAAGGTTAATAACTTATTTTACCTCCTAGGCTGAGATTGGAGCAGAATATTCAGACATCTGAATAAAATATTTCTACCTGTGTGTCGTGCCGTTTGCAGGATCTTAGTGGAAGCTGGCCGGTGTGCATGGGTGTTCTGACACCATGCCCAAGATTTTCCTGGGAAATCTAATAGCAAACTGGCTACCAATCTCTTCACAGTGGTGATTTCCAACTTTGCAAAATGGATTATCACACTGCAATGTGTTGATCTGTGCATTAGATTTCTCACTCCTAACCCAATTGTGCACACCTCTCCTCTAGTACTTACACAGAAAATACTGACTTGTCAAAGATTTTGTTATTCACCAATAATGAAGCAAATAGTCTTTTGAAAAAGGAAACAAATAACAAAGCTTTATGATATAAAATTTCTCATTATATAATCTAAGATTAGAGGTGCACCCTAAAAGTCTTGATTACTTTGACCTTAGGCAATAAATAAATGTCTTCATGACTGAACAACCAACTTCATAGGTAGACTGAAGAAATTAATCTGTCGTTTTTCTATCTTTTCTTACTTTCATCTGTAACTATAAGAAAAGCAAAACTGTCACAATTTAAACAGTAAGGCTCAAATCTCTCATCTGTCTCTTTTTCCAAATCATTGGCAATCTGCAAAATATCTGCTGCAAAATGATCTTAAAAAGAGAATGGATATATTTAATTAAAAGCCTTCAATCTGACTGTTCTGTAGTGGAGTCTTTCTAGTTGTATGACTGGAAACACAATAGCTAGATGAAATTGGAAAAGGTGCAAATCTCTGTATATATTTAGAAAAATAATACTACTAATGTTTTTTAATCTTTTTTTTTAGCTGTACAAGGATCAGGTCTCATATTCAGAACCGTGGAAGTTACTTTACATAAAGAAGGGAATACTTTTGGATTTGTAATAAGAGGTGAGCTATCACTACTTTTGAACTGTCTCTACTTTAAAAATCAGAAAATGTTTTCATGACACTGAGAAATAGTTTCAAGATTTATTGTTTAGAGGTTTTTTTAAATGTCTGTGATTAATGTACTGTTTTTTCCATCATTCATGTACTGCTTTCATGAACCACTCTGATTTTTGTTTATGAAGAACAGTAATCACAGAATTATTGAGGCTGGAAAAGACCTCTGAGATCATCAAGTCCAGCCTATGACCTAACATCACCACAAAAAGCTAGACCATGTCACTAAGTGTCACATCCAGTCCTCACTTAAACACCTAGGATCAGGACTCCAACACCTCCCTGGGCAATCCAATCCGATGCCTAACCACCCTTTCTGTGTTGAAGTGCTTTCTAACATCCAACCTCAACTTCCCCTGGAGCAGCTCCAGGCCATGCCCTCTTGTCCTATCACTAGTTACCTGGGAGAGGAGCCTGACCGCCACCTGTCTACCACTTTCATTCCAGTAGTTAGAGAGAGTGATGAGGTCCCCTGTGAGTCTCCTCCAGGCTAAACAACCCCAGCTCTCTCAGCCTCTTCATCAGACTTTCCCTCCAGGCCCTTCTCCAGCCTTGTTGCTCTGGTCTGGACCCACTCCAGTATCCCAATATCTTTCTCGAAGCAAGGGGCCCAGAAGTGTACACAGCACTCAAGGTGAGGCCTCACCAGAGCCCAGTACAGGGGGAGAATTACATCCCTAGTCCTGCTGGAAACACAATTCCTAATAAAAGTCAGGCTGCCATTGGCCTTTCTTGCCCCCTGGGTACACTGCTGGCTCATCTTCAACCAGTTGTCAATCAGGTCTCTCTCTGCAGGCTTACTCTCCAGCCACTCATTCCCCAGTCTGTTACCCTGCTGGGAGTTACTGTGACCAAAATGTAGGACCCTGCACTTGGCCTTGTTATACCTCATCCTGTTGGTCTCTGCCCATTGGCCCAGCCTGTCCAGATCTCTCCACAGCATCTTCCTCCCCTCCAGCAGGTTGACACTCCCCACCAATTTGTTGTCATCCACAAATCAAAACAAAGGTACATTCAATCCCCTCATCTAGGTCATCAATAAAGATGTTGGGTAGAACTGATCCCTAGGGATCACCACTGGAGCAGGCACCATTCACAACCACTGCCTGGGCCTGGTCATCCAGCCACTTTGTAACCCAGCAGAGGGTGTACCCATCCAAACCATGGGCTGACAGCCTTTCCAGAAGGATGCTGTGGTAGACTGAGTCAAAGGCTTTGCTGAAGTCTAGATAGACCACATCCAAAACCTCCCCCTCATCCACCTGGTGGCTCACCCACCTGTAGAATGGGATCAAGCTGGTTAGGACTTTCCATTCCGAATCCTATGCTGGCTGTGCCTGTTCACCTTGTACCTGCCACTTGATGGCACTCAGGATCATCTGCTCCATAACTTTGCCAGGCACTGAGGTCAGGCTGACAGTCCTATACTTCCCTAGATTCTCCTTCCATCCCTTCCTGTAGACGGGCACCACATTGGCCAACCTCCAGTCATCTGGGACCTCCCATTTATCCACAACTGGTGAAAAATTATGGAGCGTGGCCTAGGTAGCTCTTGCGCTAACTCCTTAAGCACCCTGACCATCCAGACCCATAGACTTGTTAGGATATAAGTGTTGCAGCAGGTCATTAACTCCTTTCTCCAGGGTTACAGGAGGGATACTCTGCTTCTCATCCCTGTCTACCAAGTCAGGAACCCAGTTATCCTGAGGATGGCCAAGCTTTTAGATAAAGACAGGCAAAATGGAGTTAAGTTCCTCATCCTTTTCCCTGTCTTTAGTTACCATGTTTCCCCCTTCATGGAATAAGGAGTGGAGATTTTCCCTGGCTCTCTTTTTGTCATTAATGTGTTTATAAAAGTGTTCTTTATTAACAGATTTGGCCAGATTAAGTTCTAACTGACCTTTTGCTTCTCTAATTCTCTTTCTACGTGACCTTACAATATCCTTAAACACTTCCTGAGTCACCTGCCCCTCTTTCCAAAAGTGATGCACTCTTTTTTTTTTCTCCTGAGATCATTCATAAGCTCCCTGCTCAACCAGCCTGGTCATCTTCCCCACCGGCCCATTTTTCAGCACACAGTGATAACTATGTGAGGAACCTGATGAACTTTGGTTTCACCAAGACCAGATGCTGCTGCCACTAAAATCGGCAGGAAGATTGCAGTCCTTAGAAAGGATTCACATGTAGCTTTTCTATCAATCAGTTATAACATCTGATTAATCATGCCGATGGTCTGAACTGTACAATGAAAGTATTAGCACAGGCTTAGAGAACAGAAAAAAACAGGCAACTATTAAATAATGAGTTGTTGTCTTCCTCATGGAAAACTGATTTTTTAAATTTTAATATATAAATTCCCTACTGACCACTCACTATTCTGGGCACAAACATTGCAGAACAGTAAGTTTTCACACTAATATCAGATTTGCATAGTAGAGGTTCTAAGAAGAGAATATACAATAAAAACCACTCTAGAAATATTTTGCAAAGAGTAAACTATACCAGACAGTAGGTTTATTTTGTTTAACAAAAAGATTCAGGAGAAGTTCACATTAATAAAGTTAATGGGAGATTCATATTAATGAATGGCTTGGCCGTTTTTTCATCTTTCAGCCCGTTTGTAAGTGTGCATGCTGCAAGATTTTTGGCTTCTCTTTTGGAAATGAGATTTCACAAAAAGCATAAAATGAAGGTGTGCTTTCTCTCACTTTTCACTTTCTAGGTGGAGCACACGATGACAGAAATAAATCTCGTCCAGTTGTAATAACATGTGTTAGACCTGGAGGGCCTGCTGACAGGTACAATTCATCTTTCTCTGGAATGCATGTGAAAGAGAAATGGAGAAAGTTGTATTATTTGGGACAGAAGTTAGAATTTGGAGTGAGACAGATCTATTCAAACCTGTTCCTTTGAAATTAATGTTCTGTGCGTCTAATTGTAATAATAATAATAGTAAGGGGCAATCACAAGGGCTGAGCACATCATGGTGTGTGTAAACTTAAATTCATTCTGTTGCCTGTTTCAACAATTTCCCATTAAACACTTTCAAAGACTAATCTAAAATTATTAGAACAAATGACTGCAATAGGTCAGATCACATTTCTGTAGTCTTCAGGCAACAGGTCTAGCTCAGTTACGCTTTTTAAACTCTAATAACACAATCTTTTTCTCTTGCACTTCAGAAAGATACCGACGTGTTGGGGTGTTGTTTTATTATTGTATGTACATAGGTGCTTGTGAGTTCACCCATGGCCTCAGTTGGACAACTTACGAGGACAGATCTATGCTTTGGCCCAATTTACACATTTGTGTCTAATACCATGTTATATCTAACACCATCTTATATATCTATATTAAGAAGGAATATTAACTTTATTTATATGCATGAATTATAATTTTAAAAATATCCTTAAGCTATTAAATAGATTTAGAGGGCAGTTTCTTTAAAGCAGGTTGATACTCTGTAGCATATATAGATATGTTTGATGTAGGAAAGATTGAGAAGCAGGTGTTTCATGAGAGAATCTTGTTTATGTCCTTCCCTTTCTTTCCACCCTTGTCCCCCTTGCTTCCTTGTTTTTCTCCCTGATCGTTGAGCTGACAATGTTAGTACTACGTTTCTGTTGTAAGTCCGAGTACATTACAAGATATGCCTGGGAGACAATGTATATATATAACAAGTATTTTTAGATAGGAAGAAAAGAAAAATGAAATTATCCAAATAAGGGGTATTTTTGGAGAAAATCAGTACATGGGCATTCATATTTTGCAGTCTGTTTCTGCACCCATGTGTTTGCACCTAGTATTTTTAAAAAAAATGTCACTGGAGGAGGTGTTTATGTATGTATGAAAGAGGAGTTGTGTGGACAAGGCAGAAAGCAAACATATGCTGAAGCAGAAGCTATACTTAGTTACAATTTCATGTGACTTGACTATTTAGCTATGTGTTAAGCTGTTTTCTAGTCACTGTCTTTTCAATTAAAGCTATTTCTTTTCCACTGCACTTCTGAACATTCTCACCATCAAAATAAATGTTAAGTGTAAAGGCAAGAGAGATGGATGTCAGAGAGGGGGCAAGAGAAATGCTTTGCATAAAAATTATTATCTCCAAATCAATTTGTCTTATACTGATAAAGAACATTCCTACAATATGCCTTCAGAGAGGGCACAATCAAACCCGGGGACAGGCTGCTTAGTGTTGATGGGATCCGGCTGCTTGGAACAACACATGCTGAAGCCATGAGTATTCTGAAACAATGCGGGCAGGAGGCAACTCTGCTGGTGGAATATGATGTCTCCGTGATGGGTAAGTCGAAAAGTGGGCCTTTAGTTCTGGAATCTGTCTGTGATATGTTGCTGCCTGTTCTTGATGAGCTATTTTAGAAGTGATTGTGACCTGTTACGCTCCCAGTACCACCACTATTCTCTCCTGCACCGTATCATTAATCTTGGGTTCATAAGGAGGTGAGCAGTATTTTACTGCAATTTAGCATTTTGACATTTCATGGTTTGTAGAGTGGAACCATAGTGTGGATTCTAGCAAAGTAACTTTTCCAGTGACTAGTTTATAATAAAGGTTAATGACGTGTTAGCATTTCTGTGTCACATGAAAGAGAGTTTTACTTGCTCTTACAAGAATTCTTACACCTATAGACAGTGCTGCATGGTGGTCAAGACATGTTTTAAAAGTCACAAAAATGCCATGTAGAAAAGAATGAGGAGGAGAAAATTTGTTAAGAAATGGAGAGATGGTAATCACGGCTTGAAAAATGAGCTTAGATACAAACTTTGCTTGAACTCAGCAGAGATGCAGGAAGATTTTTGAAGAGTCAACGAAATAAGATGGTGTTTCACAACAGAATTGGGATTGGGTTATTTCTATTTGTTTTTTGAATATGTCACATCTCCTCCATTTTTTTGCAGGATAAAAAAAATTCATGGCAGCAAGAAATAGTAATACTCACCAGTCAGAGTGAAATATTTTTTGTGTGTTTGGGGATCTTTTCCTTCTCAGTTTCAGAGTCAGATTTCTAGCCTAGCAGTAAAGCAGCCTCACAGGAATTTGTGAAATAGCACTGTCAAATTTCAAAGCCTTGGAAAAAAATAATATATAGAAGAATAATGTCAGATATTTGTTTATTCTGTTCCTTTCTGAGACACAGATTTATTTTATTTTATTTTTTTATAGTATGTATACATATCTGTTCGCTTAACTGTCAATGATGGAGTGACAGGGTTGCATGGTGTATGCAGGCTTAGTGGACAGTTGTACAAGGTTTATGTCCATAGAGGTAGACATACGTGCAGGAACCTCATGTGGAAAATGGAAATGCAGGTGATCTTTCAACCCAAAAAGAACACAAATTTATGTGTTTTCATTTATTTTTTTGTTCTTTGAAAGACAATGAATTACTGAACCCTTTCTATCATCACAGTTAAACCATATTCTTTATACTCCTCTTCCTCCAAGAGTGAGATGTCATTGAAAAAACATCCCTTGGCTTTAAACAGACAACTTTTCCAGCAAAGAATTCATTTCAGAGAAGACTCCCATCCCCATTTGCCTCTATATCCCAAGGAGGGAATCAATCCAAAAGTTGCTTCAAAGTCTGGTGCATTCCATTGCTTTCTCCTGGTATAAGCTTTTAGAAGATTATCATACCTCTAAAGATATAATTGTACCATTTATGCTTTAATATCTTCTCTTCTGTTAGGAGACAGTTATATCCTGTAAAGTAGCATGCCATGTGACCAGAGCTGGAAAGAACCATAATATGTATTTTGATAGCATGAAATTGGAACTTGATTTGAAAAGGCTACACTAGATGAAGAAAATAATCCTGAACTATTTTTCAACTACAGTCCTATAGCGTGTAACTGACTTTTTATAATTCTGTAAGCATCAGCTGTTTCAAAGGTGCTATATCTCTTGTAGTGTAGTTCCTTTGCCTGAAGTCTTAAAGAGGTCATCTGGGAAACTTGTACATTTTAGGGACCTCTAGACTCAGACAAACTAGAATAAGAAAGCATCAAGACGTTCTGTTCAGAGTAATTAAGTGTATGTGTAATGTAGGAGACGTGGCTAGTCCCACTGAACTCTCTGGGCCTATACTTGTGCTTGCTTAAATACATCCTGAAATATCTTCTCACCTGGATCCTACGAAAGGAACTTGTCAGTTCAGGTCCCTGGAAGAGATATTAGCTTGTTGGGATCTTTTCATTTTGCCAAAAATGTTTCCAGGTGTATGGAATGTACTGTCATATAGTTTCAAAAAGACTGAAATAGTTCATATATTGCTGCTGCTGACCTTTTCAGCAATCTGCTCTTTAAATCTTGGATGTTCTTGTTGGAGTAATCTTTAAATCAAAGATACTGTTGTTAAGAAAAACTATTAACTATTCCAGGATGCATTTTTAGCTGGATAGGAAAGATAAATAACTTTTTAACACTTCCTGAAATAAATGGGTAGCATGGGAACCTAAGGTTCTAAGCTCTATGGGTTCCTTTTAAAATCCAGAATTTTGAGCTGGCAAATTCAAAAGACAGTTTTTGATTCATCAGAGCTTTGCAAGGTCAAGAGATACTGCTTCTGACTGCTCATAGTGGAAGAAGAAAAGGCTTGTCATTAGCAACCAATACATTTTAAATGTCCTTTTCAGTCTTTATGGAAATTGTGAGAGAATCTGGGAGGTCAAAACAGCACTCGGGTATCTTGTCATATATTCATAGAATGTTAGGTGTTGGAAGGGACCTCTAGAGATTATCTAGTCCAACCTTCTCTGCTACAACAGGAAACCCTAGAGCGGATCATACAGGAACACATCCAGGCAGGTTCTGAAAGTCTCCAGAGAAGACTTCTTTGGGCAGCCTGTTCCAGTGCTCTGTCACCCTTACAGTAAATAAGCTTCTCCTCCTGTTGATGTGGAACTTCCCATGTTCTAGCTTATGCTCCTTGTTTCTTGTCCTATTAGTGGGCACCAGTGAAAAAGATATTGACCCCCTTCCTCTTGACCCCCACCCTTCATATATTTATAGACATTCATAAGATCCTCTCTCAGCCTAATCTTCTCCAAACTAAACAGCCCCAGTTCTCTCAGCCTTTCTTCATAAGAGAGATGTTCAAGTTAATGCTCCTTGTAGCTCTCTCTTTTTAGATCACTGTCTCTCTTCAACTGGGAAGCCCAAAACTGGGCTACAGTATTGCAGGTGTTGACTCACTAGGGTAGTGCAGTTCCTTCTTTCTGGCTTATTACACTTGCCATCAAACTCATTCACTGCTAGCTCCCTTAAAACTGACAGTGCTTTGTCTTATGGATAGGACACTTCCTTCATCATGAAGACTTCAGCAAAAGAGATGTGGAATGGGGTCTTCTAAGAACATAGTATTCATCTAATGGGTAGTATCACTGTGTTACATAAGCAACTGTTAATTTGCCGTTTCCTGATATTTGTGTGAGTTTACATCCTCAACAAGGTTGACACATTTTTACGTGCCATTACTTAGGTTTCTCTCTGTGTAAAACTTTACATCTGACATTTGTACTCAAATAGTTCCTCAAAAGATTGAAACCATTAAGACCACGTGTTAGCTAGGCTATCAAACCAGCTGTTCAGCACAGTACATTTGTGCTTTCTGGGGACCAGAAAAGACTTGGGGACATGTGACATGGAAGTTTAAAAGATACTAGGGTTAGGGTCAGCCTAGAAAAGAGGAGGCTCCAGGGAGACCTTCCAGTAACTGAAGGGGCCAGGAGAAAGGTGGAAAAGGACATTTAACAAGAGATTTTAGTGATAGGACAAGGTGAAATGGCTTTAAGATAGAAGAGTGTAGATTTAGCTTAGATATTAGGAGTACATTCTTTACAGTGAGGGTGATGAGGCACTGAAACAGATTGCCCAGGGAAACTGTGGAGACCTCCCTCCCTGGAAGTGCTTGGATGGGGCACTGGCCAACCTGATCTAGTGGGAGGTGCCCCTGCCCATGCCAGGGGTTTTGTATCTAAATAATCCCTAAGGTCCTTTCCAACCCAAACCATTCTATGATTCTGTGTAATTTGTTAACAGTGGAGAACTGTAAAGGCTCATGATCTCATGTTCCTTCCTGTCCACTTTGTGCAAACTTGATGCTTTTTATCTCTTTCTTTGTCCTTCCTGATTTTAGCTACATTACATTTTTTTTTTCCAGCAGCTGCTTGATTTTCCCTTTCCTTACTAACCTAGTTTGAGTCTTCTTTTCTAGAAGGTCCCAAATCCCTGACATGCTATTCCCTCTTCTTACAGCCCTGTTTTTAATTCTGACAAGTGCTTAGGTAATTTCCCAATACATTTCTCTTTACACTGCTTATTTCCCTTCATAAAGGCCTTCAGACATTTTCATGACTGTCCTTCATTAGCCCTTTCTCCTGTCCCTGTCTTTTAGCAAACCATTCAAATTCCTTGAACTGCAGCTTCTTTTCATATCAATCATGTGCTCACTTCAATCCTCCTCCTGCCTCCTCTTCTTGCAAGGAGAGATCCTACACTCTCCTTGTCCTGTCTCTTGATTCTTGATTGCTGTAGTAATCTCCCCTGTCCACCATCCAGACTACAAGCAAGCAGAGGGAAGCAACAAGTAACCCTCACAGTATTTAGTAAAAGACTGGAAAAAAAGGATTACTCAAATCCTTCCACTTTGCAGGAGGGCTACCCATATGTGCCATAAAATGAATCATGAAAGAGAATTACCATCTCTACTGCATGCTCATAACCTCTAGTCAGCTTTAAGTTGGTTAAGAAGTCTTCTAGTAAGTTGGTTTATCTCTTAGTGTGTTGATCAACAGCAGATGAAGAAGGATAATAAAGTATCCTGGTGTGTTCTGCCCTGGAAAAAAAAATAGCTGAAGTACTTAAATTCACAGTGCAGGTGTGAAAGTTTTACAAAGAGGATGATAATTAAGCTTCCTGGAGATTAAAGGATCTTTTGCATGTGCTATGCAGTTCAATGCAAGAGAAACTCTGTAATCAGAAAAAATCCAATTAAAAAATTCAGCCTTGGTTTGGTTTAGTGGCTTTTCTGGCATCCAAGAGACTCTAAGGGATAAGGGACAGGTTTTATTTTCTTTATGTTAGAAAGAACTTGGCCTGTAACTCCAGATGGTGTCATTAAATGGGACCATCTCTAAGGAAACAGCAGCATCAAAGGCTCAGTTCCTGCCTCCATTCCATCCAGTCACTGTCTCCCAAGACTTTCACTGAGGGAGGTGTTCAAAAAAATCCAGAGGCAACTGCATTTCCTTTAAAATTTTTTTCCATCAGTACGACACATCCAGACTGTGCCTGACAGGTAAGGCCAAGGGGAGAAAACCCAAGTATCCCTGAGATCATTTCCTGGAACACCTGTACTGGGTGTAAAATAAGAAGCATAGGATGTTCCTTCTAAACATAAGGAAAACCTTTTTTTATTAAGAGAGTAACAGAATACTGGAACAGGCTGCCCAAACAGGTTGTGGATATCCTTCTCTGGAGACATGTGAAACCACTTTGGACACACATTTCAAGATCCATTCCAACCCCTAACATTCTGTGATTCTGTAAGAGATTAAATTGGGATGCAGTTTTACAGATTTCCATCCCTTTACACTAATGTTCATGGTTCATTCATTGTCTTACAGAATATTTATGCTGAAAAAAGCTGGATTTTAAAGTATGAGTATTTGTGTGGATTTTGGCTAAATATGAACTGTCTCAATGGCCTTCTATTGCCAAAGCAATGTGAATGAGATCACAAGCAGATCCTGTGAGACTGCACTTTATAGTATTCAAGTCATGGGAGTTAATGTGCTGCTTAGAGGAGCCAGTACTAAGGCCTGTGAGCTGGAAATGTAGGTAAGGAAAAAAATAATCAACACCTAAGCTGAATGAGTTTATCTCAAATCAGCAGTTACCCAAATAACACCAGTGCCACATCTTAGATTGTCATTTGATTACACAGGATTGTGCTTCCAGTTGCTGTACAGTGAGTGAAATGCTATGTTTTCTGTCTGCTTTCACTTCCCTACAGTAATTTTAAACATCCATAATGACCTGTATTTCCATTATTTTCGTAGTGCATCATTGCTATGTTTTGTTCATTTAAAGAGAGAATTTTGTATCTTAACAACTCAGTACATATCACAGTGGTTTGGAGAAACAGTATTGATAAAAATTGTTAGCCTTGTTTGCAAAATTATCACTGGATTTTTTTTTTTTAGCAATTCATTGCTGTCTTATGTTAGTGGTGTTTGAGTCTCACAATTTTCATTTGTAAGGAACAGTGTTCCATTGAACAGGCACTTGAAACAAACCCAAGGCAAGCAAGTTGCATTTAAATATTCCCTGTTCTCTTACTGGAGGAAGAAAATAGGGTAGCAGTGATTTCACGAAGATTACTTATGTAGCCCATTCACCAGTTTCATCTTTAATCTCAATTCTGACACTAGCAGAAAAGTCATGGCTCACTGCAGCCAGCAAAAGAATGCAGACACCACCTGAAGGGATGAGTAGTGAAGGATTTGACAGCTTTCCAAAGTTGCAGGTAAAGCTGTAGCAAACTGATGCTTCTTCCTTGCTCTTACGTGCCTCCAGATATTTCTTCCCTGGCTGATAAAATCATATTTTTATGTGCAGAACCCACACCAGTACAGAAGCACTCTATGTTGGAAGTGAATCAAGTAATGTGGTGACAGACCCTTGGGTTACCTGCATGAAATTAGAAGGAAAGAAGGACTTTGCCAATAGCCAGAGTTGGCTGTAGGGCATCAGAGGCAGTAAGGCTCTGGAGAGGAGATAGGCAATGGGTAACAGAGATAAGGGAATGAGGAAGAAAGGGCTCTCTAGGGTAAGGTTTTGTACAGTATTACACACAAGCATATATAACCTATATTACTTCTGAGTTACAGGGTTAGTTTCACTTCTTTTCTGGCAGATAATCCAAAGGTTATATACATGAAAAGATGTTAATATGTGCATCTTGAGGCAGAGCACTGGGACTTGTGCTATGTTACTAAGGAAATCCCTCTGCACTTTCTTTAAAAACTTGTGGTTGCGTTTTTCTTTATTTTATATCCAACACCGTTGCTGATCCAGGTCATCTTGTCTGAGTTCTTAATTGAAATGTAAAGGCTTCTGGAAGCTTAAATAAAATAAGAAAGGAAAAAAATCCTGGACTGCCTATACATTGAGTTTGTGGTTTCCCCTCTGTCATTAGTATGATTTTGGACAACCCACATAGCTGCAAAGAAAATCTTAAACTAACTCTCTGCAATTCCTCCTGCCAGTTTTGGCACAGGGAGAGCACCAACCACTTATAACTAGCTGTTGTTATTCACATTTAACTTCCTCATTTTAAAGTAATCAATTCAGATGCTGAATACCCTGGAAGCTGCTTTTACCTAAATGTGTCGTTTATGTTGATAGTTGAATGTGCTCTGCTAAGCGACTGCACCTTGTTTTTGCATGCACAAAATCTGCATCTAATCCCTTAGCCACAGCAGTGTTGCAGTGTGCTGCTGTCTGAAGTGTTAAGAATGAGAACAGGAACTATCGATGCTTTGTTCAACTGCTGTCGTGAAGTTAGATAGGTCTGGTCCCAGCCTATTTGACTCAGTAGAAGACTCACAGTGATTTGCCCCCTTCCACAATTCTCACCAAATGGACACCCAGTTTATGCTAACAAGAAGTCTTCTACTTGAAGCACAGTTTGCACCGCTAAACCAAATGTTTTGTTGCCAGCATAAGAGCATCTACATGCAACTAGAGTCTGAAGAGTAGAAAAAGCCTGTATTACAAGGACATGTTGCAAGGTGAGCTGTAGGGGAAAAAGACCAGCCTGGATGAGTAAGGAAATTTGGAAGCAACTAAGAGAGAAAAAGAGAGAAGGAAATTTGGAAGGAACTAAGAGAGAAATGTACCACCTCTGGAAAAAGGGCAAGATCAATTGAGTCATGTATCAAGGAACTGTCTGTCAGGTTGTGTAGGAGGAAGATTATGTAGGCAATAACTCAGACTGGCCACTACTGTTAAGGACAATAGGAAGAGATTTTACAAATATTTCAATGGGAAAAACAGGGTAGTAATAACCTCCACTCCTTAGTGGACATGGAGGGAAATTTGGTAACTGGAGATGAGGATAAGGCAAATGTGACCCCCATATACAAGAAAGGTCGGAAGGATGATCCAGGTAACTATAGACCTGTTAGCCTCACCTCAGTTCCAGTCAGAGTTATGGAACCGATAGTCCTGAGTCCTATCATGCAACATCTGTGTGACGGCCAAGAGATTAAGCCCAGTCAACATGGATTTAGGCAAGGTAGGTCTTGCTTGACTAACCTGATCTCCTTTTATGATCAAGTAACTCTACTGGTCGATGAGAGGAAAGCTGTGGATGTGGTGTACCTGGATTTCAGTAAAACATTCGACACGGTCTCCCATGATACACTCCTGGGGAAGATGGCAGCAAGGGGCTTTGACAGGAATATACTGTGCTGGGTCAAGAGCTGGTTGGATGGATGAGCCCAGAGAGTCGTAGTAAATGGTGTTGCATCTAGTTGGCAACCTGTTACTAGTAGTGTCCTCCAAGGGTCAGTGTTAAGTCCAGTCCTGTTCAATATCTTCATTGATGATATTGATGATGGGTTGGAATCCATCATGAGCAAATTTGCAGATGACACCAAGCTTGGAGCCC
>VZRI01003342.1:42067-53420 GCA_013397515.1 Upupa epops
TTTAGGAAGGATGTGGAGGTGCTGGAACGAGTCCAGAGAAGAGCAACTAGAATGGTAAAGGGGCTGGAAGGTAAGCCCTACGAGGAGAGGCTGTTGGAGCATGGTCTGTTTAGCCTGGAAAAGAGGAGGCCAGGCTGGAGTCAGTCTTTTCTCCCTGGACACTGGAGACAGGACAAGGGTTCACAGACTTAAGGTCCATCGGGGGACGTTTAGACTTGGCATTAGGAAAAGGTTTTTCACTGAAAGAGTGATCCGGTTTTGGAACAGGCTGCTCACAGAGGTGGTCCAGTCACCGTCCCTGGAGGTGGTTAAGGTTAGTCTGGATGAGGTGCTGAGTGGCATGATCTAGATGTTTGATGTTAGGTTTACTTGGTTTATTTGGAATTAGGTTGGACTGGATGATCTTTAAGGTTTTTTCCAACCTTATAATTACTGTGATATTGTGATGCTGTGACGTTACTTCTATGCAGATCATTTCAAAATAGTGCTGTTTACACTGTTTAGTTGTATCCCATTACCATCACTCAGGCCTCTCCAGTCTACTAATAAAAAGAGAAAATGTCAGACGTGTTTTCTTTGCCTCTTTGCAAAGATATTTTTCTTTTAGCATTTTAGCAATAGCATGGGAACTGGTTGACATGCATGAGATTACCAGTTTTTTAATGTTTTCTTAGGTCAAATATGGATCTCGATCACAGTCTGTACCCGCCAGTGTACTTAGAGAAACTTTAGATGAACAGCCATCATGCATTTCATTGTCTTTATTTTTTGGCTTTCATCTAACAATCCAGATTTCATATGTTAGCATAGGTAAAAGTGTTGATCTGCTTGAGGATAGAAAGGCTCTGCAGTGGGATCTGGATAGGCTGGATCTCTGGGCCGAGGCCAGTTCCATGAATTTCAAGGAGGCCAAATTATAGGTCCTGCACTTTGGCCACAACAACTCCCAGCATTGCTACAGGCTTGAGGAGGAGTGACCGTACAGCTGCCAGGCAGAGAGGGACCTGGGAGTGTTAATAGATGGCTGGCTGAACATGAGCCAGCAGTGTGCCCAGGTGGCAAAGAAAGCCAATGCCATCCTGGCCTGTATCAGCAATAGTGTTGCCAGCAGGAGCAGGGAGGTGATAATTCCCCTCTATTCAACTTTGGTGAGGCCACACCTGGTGTCCTGTGTCCAGTTTTGGGCCCCTCACTACAAGAGGGACATTGAAGCTCTGGAGAGGATACAGCGGTGGCTACCAAACTAGGAAAGAATCTGGAACCTGTGTTGTTTGAGGAATGGCTGAGGGATCTGGGGCTGTTTAGCCTGCAGAAGAGGAGATTGAGGGCAGGCCTTACTGCTCTCTACAACTACTTGAAAGGAGATTGTACAGAGGTGGGAGTTGGTCTGTTCTCCCTAGTGGTGCGAGATTGGACAAGGGGACATGGCCTTCAGCTGCACCAGGGGAGTTTCAGGTTGGATGTCAGGAGGAATTTCTTAACTGAAAGGGTTGTCAGGCATTGTAACAGGGAGGTGCTTGAGCCACCCATCCTTGGAGGTGTTTAAGAGAAGGGTAGGTGTTACATTGAAGGACATGGGTTAGTAGGAAAATTTATTTTTACTTGGTGGACTTGGACAAAGCAACAGTGAATCAAGGCCATTTGTCCTCCGATCCATGCATGTCTTGCTCTGTTCTTGATGCAGAGTGGCTCAGTCTTGGAAATTTCAGTCTGCTCCAATGCCTCACTTCTCTCTCTGTGCTCATTATGTTTGAGTTGTTGCTAATCATACTGTGGCACCAGTAAAAAAATCACTGGAACTTCACTTCATTTGGAAGTCTTTCAATGGAGAAGCATTTTGTGGTAACTTTTCCAGAAGTTTGGTGGAAAGTTTTTATATCTTCACAAAGCTACTTCGAGGATGGGAAATGCAAGAATTATAGGTGCCCATGCAGCCTTACTCAGATGCTTTGCAGCACATGTGTTGTGATACACATTTTAATTTGAATGATTGCATACATTTTTCCTTCATCAGTCACCTGTTGATCAGTACTAAGTGATCCACAAAACAGTAAGTGAGGGAAATGTTGGAAAGAATAGCTCCTTTTATGGATAGATATCTAAACTAGGGCAGGTGAAAAACATTTTCTTATTGTCCGTTTTCTCTGATAGTTGTAGAGGGAGTTTAGGTCTCCAGCTCAGGCGTAGCTACCCCAGTTCTTTTCTACAGATGGCTTCATTTTGTTGCAGTGAATCCCAGCGTAGGTATAGCAAATTGTCCTCTGCAGACTGAATGGATGGTTTTGACCTTCATTTCTTTGATTCTCATTTGTTTATTTTTTCAGTGGGGAGAATGTCATGTTCTTGCTCTAAAGGGTGATTATAAGATAAAATCATTAATAAATGTGTGTTGTAATGAATATTCAGAGGCTGCATCATAGAGTAGCTCTCCCCTCACTATATATGCTCAGAGAAGTTTGAGAACATTTAAGTAATTAATGGATGAGCATAGGGAAAAAGAAGGGAAAAGTGTTGCTACTCATTAAGTAGTCACTATCTACCTTCCACATGAGACTCTTGAAGAAAGAAGGATATGTGATTATTCATTAAAGATGGGAGGTAAAAATAATTTTATCTGGGCAATATTCATTCTGGGATTCATTAAGTTTGAAGTGCTTTGTGCCTACATGGTGACCATAATATTTTCATTTTAATGTCATTCTGTTTGTAAACAGACACTTCTGAGCTTTTTTTTATGTGACTAATCGATGTTTTACTCATTTTAATCAACTCTTCATCTGGGTTTTTATCATTTGCATATGCATAGCCTTTCTGTTACCATCAGCTCAGTAGTACTGAATGCAATAGCCACCTTCTGAGCACTGTGACCTCTAGCTTCTCAAGGTCTTTGCAGCTTAGGTAAATTTTGGTGGATTTTCACTGACAACAAGAAAACAATCACCAAGAAACCACACCCAGAAAATGTTCTTAATAGTTTCTCCTTTACATAAATTCAGTAATTACTGAATTACAAATCTGTGTGCCTTACAAACACTGGAACATCTTGAAAAACAAGAATCATTACACCGGGTCATGAGAGGACCTGGAGTCCTTCTGAATTTGGCAGCAGGAGCTACTCCGGCAGGAGGTAAATGGCTTGTCCTGTAACAAAGGAGCCGGACAGGAACCTTGCCAGGGGTGACCAGGCAACAAGCTGGCAGGCTGCCTGGTGAGGAAGCAAATGAAACCGTGCACTTCTCATTATTTGAATTCATTTATGGGATGCTTGGGTTTCTAGAGGTTGGACTTTGAGAAGAAACGTAGGGAACAGGTTTTTTTCTGGAAATGTGTGCTACAGAGAGCAGAGGCTATAGAATCTTTCATTTTACTTTAAATGTGTGAATATTGCTAGTAACACTGAATCTGTATTGCTTGGAGCAAGCACTGGGAAGGGAAAACTAGAAATACACAGGCAACAGGTAAGCAATCCTGGATTATTTTTGCAATGTGGGATGAAAGAATGGCGAAGCGTCCTGTGTAACCCTTGAGAGATGCAAAACTCATTCTGCTCCTTTGTGCATAAATATCAAGGTCACATCTCATACTTGACCTTCTGCATGGGAGCATTTTATACTATAGCTGAGTCAATGCACCTGTTGTCTGTAAGACAGCTATGCTGGAGCTCAGATTGTTGGAATAAAAAAAGGTGGTACTGATAGTACAAATTTGTAGCATCCAAAATTCATATTATCTGTTACAGACAATGAAGTAGTTTAATTTTTCTCATTTATACTTACATAACTTTGCGAAGGCTTTGCGAAGGAATGTTTCAGACTACTCTGAAATGTTCTGCCTGTTTAACCGTGATTTCAGTATTAGCAGAAGGACACTCAAAGTGAGCTTTCCAAGGCAAGAGACTGCGCTTGGCCTGTGAGGTCACTAATGAATGCAAATAATAAATAATTGTGAATGTATGAGACAGTGTGGCTTTGTAGACAAGATGCTTGAGCAAGGTCTCGTCATGCATCTGCAGTTCACCAAGCAGCCCAGCCACTTGGGAGTGGGGCTGCACTTGGTCAGCCATCCAGTTGAAAAGCAGGAGCAGCTGTCAGAGGCCTGACCACCTTGCTTGTGTGGCTCTGCTGCTTCCAGGCTTCAGTTTCCACCATTGTGGTGGGGAGACACACTCAGTTACCTCACTACCGTGGAGTTGACACGTCCTTAGTTGTCTTAACCATTTTGTGTGCGTGTCAGCTCTTATCAAGATGTTCACACTGTCCAGGTCACACCTTTGCTCTGAAGCTTTGGGATTTATCCAAGGCATCATTATCCTGGTAGAGCCCTGGACAGATGGGAACTGTCAGCTCAAGACAAAGTTTGGGTGTTTGAAATGTTTGTTCCATCTGTCAAGTGCTGATCGTGAGGGGCTTTGTGCTCTGTAGGCTTTTGAAGAGAATCCAGTCCCACTCTAATTATCACTGTTCCCTTTAGATGGAAACTTAAGGTCACTATGGCAAATAGAGATAATTTATGGGTACTGCAGCACTTTATGTTAACTATTTATAGTAGTGTGTACTTACAGGCTGGCAGATGTAAAATTTGACACACCAGCTGTGTCTCAGTTTGTAGCCAGAGATGCAGATTGTGTGCTACCCTTATTTGTTCTATTTGTTGTGATCAGTCAGATACAGAATCATGAAGGAGCTGGAGTGTTGAAAATCAAAGTTCCTGTACGCTTTATTTCTTGTCCCACTTGCAAGAAAAATCAATATGAAAAAATCTTTAATATGTAAGTATCCATCTGTCAGAGAAGATGCTCAGAGAAGTGGTGGATTCCCCATCACTGGAAGCATTCAAGTCAGATAAGACATGGCTTTAAATACCCTGGTCATGCGGGAACTGTCTGTCCATGCCAGTTGTTTTCAGTAACTCCATAAACAGCACCTGAGTTTCTATGTTGTCCCAGGTTAAAGGGAAAAATCCCCAAAACCAAAAGGAGAGGAAAGGCCTTTCATTTTGGCCTGAGAAAAAGAAATGGACAAGGCATTCTGTAGTGCTGTTTGGCTTCAGGTCGGGTCCCCTGGGGACTGGGACACACACAGCACAGTGCAGCAGCAGCAAGGGGCTATCCACCCCTAGCACAATTCAAATCCCAATTTCCCGACATGTGGCCAAAGGTTTTAAGAGGTACACATCTTCACCTTGTCTTGCATGAACAGTTCCACCAAGCTGGAAGACCATGTGCCCTCCATACTCCAGCTAACTTAAAGCAGTCCCAGAGTGTTTCTCAGCAGCAAGCTGTGATAAGGTTTCAATTCCTGCTGTCCTGTAAATCAGGATGGTGGCAGCCGCCATGGGGGGCCACATGGCGAGCACACAGTGGCGACCATGTCAGCCAACCAGCAGGGACTCCCTCTTCCTTCAGGGGCTCAGGCTTTTGGCTTTTTCCCATCTTTAAGGCTAGCTCACCAAGCCCTGCTTCTCCAGACTTGTGATGATCCAAAGTAACTGCTCTGCTCACCGCGCGGAACAGTCAAGCTTGGCGGTTCCTCTCTGCGCCCGCCCGCTTCGGCATGTGGATGGGGGAAAATCTTCCCGCCATTATGGCCGGAGCCAGCCGGCAGCACTAGGATGCGCTGCCTCTGCATCCCGCTGCCACCAGGCTGCAGCTTCGGGTATGTAGCATGCCAGCCAGGTGCCCTCAGCCCCCCCGACCAGGGCGGACAGAGAGCACGCGTGTATCTTTATATTGGGGTGCAGGGCATAAAGGAACGCCCATGCCCCTCTCCCACAGCTATCGTAACCCCCACAAAGCCGAAAAGCCATCCCCACTTCCAAGTCAAACATAAACTCGAAACCCAAAACCTTTTCTTTCAGTCTCCCGCCTCCTTTTTGCTTGCCCTAATGGCCCATTGACTTGTGAATGGGCCTAACTTCTTTGAACTGCTGAGAAGCCATCTGAGGTGGGGTTTTTAACACCTCCTCCATGATCTAAAACAAAACGTATATATTATTGTTGGGGAAATAAGAGGAAAGCAAGGTGATACAAAAATCTGATTTTTGCTGACCTAGAACATACGTACAGTCCACTTTCAAGATAGCAAAATAAATAAATTGCAGAGTCTGGGCTTACTGTAAATTAATTCAGACTAGTCTCAAAGAGGCACAGCCAGAATCTTCTTTAGAGTTTCCAGCACCATGTCTTGTCTTTGTTGTAAATTCAGCAATAGGTAAACTGGGTTTTAGGTTAACAAGGATCATGAGAAGANTATTGGGGTGCAGGGCATAAAGGAACGCCCATGCCCCTCTCCCACAGCTATCGTAACCCCCACAAAGCCGAAAAGCCATCCCCACTTCCAAGTCAAACATAAACTCGAAACCCAAAACCTTTTCTTTCAGTCTCCCGCCTCCTTTTTGCTTGCCCTAATGGCCCATTGACTTGTGAATGGGCCTAACTTCTTTGAACTGCTGAGAAGCCATCTGAGGTGGGGTTTTTTCCCCCTCCTCCATGATCTAAAACAAAACGTATATATTATTGTTGGGGAAATAAGAGGAAAGCAAGGTGATACAAAAAAATCTGATTTTTGCTGACCTAGAACATACGTACAGTCCACTTTCAAGATAGCAAAATAAATAAATTGCAGAGTCTGGGCTTACTGTAAATTAATTCAGACTAGTCTCAAAGAGGCACAGCCAGAATCTTCTTTAGAGTTTCCAGCACCATGTCTTGTCTTTGTTGTAAATTCAGCAATAGGTAAACTGGGTTTTAGGTTAACAAGGATCATGAGAAGAAAAATACACATAAATGAAGAGGCTGAGTTTTAATACACAGAGAAGGCCTAATAGAAATGAAAGATGTCTGAGCATTAACTAGGAGGAAGAGCAGATAGGAGGAAGGAGTGTCCTAAGATGTTGCGATGGTCTCTTAAGCAAAAGGTATTTAGGCAGGCTTTTGTCGTCTGAACATGAGTCAGAGAGTCTTGACAAAGTCCTGAGCACATTTTGAGTACATCCTCACCTACACTAGTCCGAGCACTTTGAAGGCAGAGGTGATTCTTCAGCTGGTTAGCATAAGTTCTTACCTGAGACGGATGATGAAGGTTGAAAAGGATGATTGTACATTGCAAAGTATAAAATAAGGTAAGGCAGTTTCTAAGCATTTGATTTTAAGAACCTGGCTGAATTAGAGGCATATAAGTGAGCTGCAGGAATTAGGCAAGAAGAGCAAAATGAAAAGACTGCTGGTCATTTGACAAGAATGTGAAATTGCTTGTGTATAGGGGAGGAGGTTGGCGACACACTCATTTAGAAAACAGTGCCTCCCTTTTCCATTCTGAGGCTGGGAGATCCCACCGATTTCACTATCAGTCATCCTGCTGGCATCCTCTTGAAATTACTCCTATTTTTCATTTTTGAAATCTGGTTATTCGAAAGGTGAGAGGGCATCAAGTTCCACTGCTGACTCTTTTCCTTAGCAGCAATTTCATATTTTTTCTGTGGGATTCTGTGAGTGTTCTTTCAGTTAGTAGCCCAGCAGCTCCAGTTCTGTTTTGTTACCAGAAGTAATAAAAAAAGACACCATTTTATGTAATTTTTAATACTTAGAAATATTTAGAAATATTTATAAATGTATTTTGTATAATAATAAATATTTTATATATATATATAATGTTTATATTATAATTCTAGCTGAGCTGGGTAAAATTAGAACAACTGTTTCATTCTACAGCCTTCCTGGAGCACATAGATACTCCATAACCAAGTGAACAGTAGAAGCACTTGTATTTTATGGTAGGTTGTAAGTTTGGCCTTTGAGAATGGCACAAACCCTTGGAAAAAAACAATATTTAATTTTTAAATAGTTATTTTATTATTAAAGAAGCCACCACCCTTTCTCTCCGATGTTATTTTCAATATATAATGCCAGCTTACTCTGTTCCAAAATATATTCTAGGGTAAAATCTCATGTGTTATTAGGCTTATTATTATTTTCTTGTATGCTGGCTCTCAGGGAGAAGTTAGAAACACTGTCAATGACTTTGATCTCTGCAGAAATTACTACCTGAGCTTACTAGCTGGCATGGATTCTAGTTCTTCTGTAAAACCTGAGATGAAAAAAGGTTTTGCTGCTAAATGAATCATGAACAAATCCAGGGTACAAACATTATGCAGTATCAGTAGAACGGAATATCAAGGCATCAATGTGCTGTATGTGATTCACTTATGACCTTTACAGTTACAAAGTTACGAGAAATCAAATGATACTGCTCGGATGACTAATAATGGTGTTACCCAGCTTTGAGACATCCTTAATGTTGTTCTAGTGTCCTTTAGACACTGCAAAAGAATTATTTCTGCACCTCCTCCTTGCTGCTGCTTTCCCTCTAGAAACCATTGACCTATGACCGCAATCTCAAATTCTTAATTGGATCATCTTAAAAAATATTTAATTGATATTCTTTTCTTTGCAAAATAGAGATTAGGGATTTGTTCAGATCAAACTATCTTTGGAGTACAAGGAAAGGGTATTACATAAATAAACAGCCTCCCACTGCAAAAAAATTTAGTTTTTAAATAACCATCAGTCAGCCCTGTTTGTTTCAGGGACACTTAGCTAATCATCTGGTTGGTGTTAAATATGAGTAAGTGAAAATGCCCCTAAAAAGGAAATCTAAAATGTTAGCAAAATAGCCCAAGGAATATTTCAGGACGCAGCTAAAAAGCAGTGCCAAAAGTGGTAATTTTTTTATCTCTCTGCATTTGTGACCTGGTGAACTACAAACCTGAGGAAAGAGGTATGTGTTAGTGGAGAGAGGCACAGAGGAAGTGGAAGGGCGGAGAAAAGCTTCCTCCTTCCGGAATCTTTACCTTGTACAATAGAGTAACTGTCCATTTCCAGTTTTGGCTCTTGTTTTGGAAAAGGCATACAGGTGGAGGAGTTCCATCACTTATCACTAGGACAGTCTCAATGGCGTATGAGAAGGAAAGGAGTGGGGCTATGGTACGGTAGAAGTCTTTATGCATCACAGATAGAGATATGATGTTACCATTGGACTGTGAGAAATCTGGACAACTTTAAGTGTATCTTAATCTTAGAATGATTTAGTGAACTCAAAGAATGCTTTCTGGGTTGGTGTTGATTTTAAAAAGTAAGTCAGTAAGAATACAATAAGAAAACCACATGGAGGACAACAAGATTCATTAAGTGCAATTTAAGAAACTCTACAGTAATGAACAGTCTCTTGGTTAATGAAGGGAAGTGGATGTGACTGCACACAGAATCCCTGAGTGCTTTTATGTTACTGCACTGTCAGCTGAGAAGTGCTGTAAAAGGCCTTGCAAAATGGTCCATATAAAGAGTGTGACTGCTAATGTCACAGGTCTTCGAATTAAAATTCATCCAGTCTGTTAGAAGTTCTGTTCTTTGTGTTGGCTAAAATTTGGGCGCACATGGTAAGTAACCTGTAAGGAATGTATCAACTCTGATTTTTGCATTTCAGCTTTCAGCTTTCCAAATTTTGCTTTCAGATTTCAGCTTTCCAGAATGATAGCAAACACTCAGAGCTCTTCTGGTGACAAAATCTGTGGTACATCTGGCAGCAGAAGCTGAGACTGCTGTCATTCCATTCTGTCTCTTACACAGTAGACTCACCACTGGAGTTTCCAAATACCTTCTACTTGTGTCCAGAGTGCTGACAATGGTGTGTCAGTTGTGTCAGCCCATCCGGTGTGACAAGCAGCTGCAGTAAAGTGGTTCTGTAGGTCCAAAGAAGGGCAACAAGGTTGGTTAAGGATCTGGAGAATAAGTCCTGTGAGGGAGCTGAGGCTTTTTAGTCTGAAGCAAAAGGAGTCTGAGGAAAGATGTTATTGCTGTTTACAACTACCTGAAAGGAAGTTATAGAGAAGTGGATGTTCTGTTGTCAGAAATGGTATCAAGTTGTGCTAGGGGAAGTTTATGTTAAACATTGGGGGAAAGTTTTTCATTGAAAGGACCATCAGGCACTGAAACAGGCTGCCCAGGGAGGCAATTGAATTGTCATCCCTGCATGTATTTAAAAGTCATGTATATCTGGATCTTAGGGACATGGTTTAATACTGGGTTTCGTACAGTTGGTTTAATAGTTGGACTCAGTGATCCTAAAGGTCTTTTTCAACTAAAACAGTTTTATGGTTCTAATTTTGCACTGGCATTATGTACATTATGTGTATATAAATGTACACATCCCTCTACATTCTCTTGTATTTTTGTTAAGGAAAGCAAGTGCAAAGACATGGTGGTGCATTTCTTCTTTTAGGGGCTTGTGAGTGTCCTTCTATGAGAGTTTGCTTAATAGGTTCCTTGAGGAGTAATCAGCACCTGTCCCATGTACATCAGAGCTGTAGCATGTATGACTGCTGAGCATGTGCTGGGAAATAATAATTGATTTTTTTTTTTATTTAAGACAAGTGCATACAATGAGCAGAGTAGAGCAAGTGTAAAGTGTAGGGCATTTGGGAGTTATGGGGGAGTCAAACTGATTTCTCTAAACTGGTTTGCTGTGAATTTTCCAATGTTTTGCTATTAAAGGAGTGCCAGAGACTTCAGATTGTTTCTGTTTCCCAATAATCTTTCTTAACTTCTCTAAAATACATCTTCATGGTCTAGATTTAGCTACATTTGGTAAATCTCCTTGGTTTACTTAGATTTCAGTAAGGCGTTCAACACAGTCTCCCATGATACACTCCTAGCTAAGATGGCAGCAAGGGGCTTTGACAGGAATGTACTGAGCTGGGTCAGGAACTGGTTGGATGGACGAGCCCAGAAAGAGGTGGTTAATGGTGTCGCATCTAGTTGGCGACCCGTTACTAGTGGTGTCCCCCAAGGGTCAGTGTTAGGTTTGGTCCTGTTCAACGTCTTCATTGATGATATTGATGATGGGTTGGAATCTATCGTGAGCAAATTTGCGGATGACACCAAGCTTGGAGCCCGTATTGATCTGTTGGAGGGTAGGAGGGCCCTGCAGAGGGACTTGGACAGACTGGAGAGGTGGGCAGACTCCAATAGGATGTGTTTTAACAAATCCAAGTGTCCGGTTGTGCATTTTGGTTATAAAAACCCCCAGGCAGAACTATAGGCTGGGAATGGAGTTCTTAGAGAGTACTCGGATAGAAAGAGACTTTGGGGCATTGGTGGACAATAAACTTAGCATGAGTCAGCAATGTGCCCAGGCGGCCAAGAGGGCTAATGGCATCCTGGCCTGTATCAGGAATGGTGTGACCAGCAGGGAGACGGATGTTATCTTTCCCCTGTATTTGGCACTGGTTAGACAGCACCTGGAGTATTGTGTTCAGTTCTGGGCCCCTCAGTTTAGGAAGGATGTTGAGGTGCTGGAAC
>VZRI01003342.1:53463-80202 GCA_013397515.1 Upupa epops
TCTCTGGAGGTGTTCAAGGTTAGTCTGGATGAGGTGCTGAGTGGCATGATTTAGATGTTAGATGTTTATGTTTACTTGGTTGGTTTTAGGTTGGACTGGATGATCTTTAAGGTCTTTTCCAGCCTCATCATTAATGTGATACCTAGCTACTGGTTCAGCCATTAGCTAACGCAATGTACGGATAGTACTGGTTGACAACCTGCTATATATGAGTCAGCAAGTGTGCCCAGGTGGTTCAAAAGGCCAACGGCATCCTGGCTTGTGTCTGGAATAGTGTGTCCAGCACTATTCTCCCCCTATACTTGGCACTGGTTAGGCCTCACTTCCAGTACTGGGGCCAGTTCTGGGCCCCTGGCTTCAAGAAAGACATTGAGGTGCTGAAGCAGGTGTAGAAGAGAACAATGAGGCTGGGGAAGGAACTGGAGGGGAAGTCTCATGAGGAGAGGCTGAGAGAGCTGGGGTTTAGCTTGGAGAAGTGGAAATTCAGGGGGACCTTATCATACTCTGTAACTACCTGAAGTTGTACACAGGTGGGTGTTGGGCTCTTCTCCCAAGTACCTAGTGATAGGACAAGAGGGCAGGGCCTGAAGCTGTGCTAGAGGAGGTTTAGGATAGATGTTATGAAGCACTTCCTCATGGAAAGGGTGATCAGACATTGGAATGGACTGCCCAGGGAAATGGTGGAGTCCCCATCCCTGGAGGTGTTTAAGAGAAGACAAGACGTTACACTTAGCACCATGGTCTAGCTTATTGTAGTAATGTTAGTTCATAGGCTGGACTTGATCTCAGAGGTCTGTTCCATCATGAATGATTCTGTGATAGAAAATGGGTTTTTTCAGAGACTTATAGAAAGATGACCAGCTGTCATATAAGCTGAGCTTAATGACATTTATTTCTCTGAAAATATAATCCAGGCGCTTCTGTGTTCTAATTAACAATATGTTCTATTGAGTGGTCTGTGCATGAGGCACAAAGATACAGGGTATTAAAATTAGGATTCAGAAAAAGAAAGAGAAGGTAAAGAATGGGGTGTATTGACAAGAAACAGAATCACAGAAGAACGCTGTATGAGAGAGGTGCTTCTCTACTTGCTACTCATGGGCTGCGAAGATTTTTTATGTGGAAAACAAAGGTACATGTGAGGAGTAGAAGAACATATTCTCTCTGACCAAGAAAAAGATATTTCTGTGAAATACTGGCATCTGGCTTGACAGGAGCAAGACACATTTAGAATGTTGAATGCATTGTTACAACAGCACTACAGTTTTGCTCTGTGAGAACTGCATTTCTGAGGAGCTAATAATTTGTTTACTGATCTGAACAAGGACAGACTTGTGTTAGGGTTTTTTTTCGGCTTTCAACCAGAGAACCACAATAAGAAGCCTTCATGGCACTTCTCTGTACTCTTTTAAGGTGAACAAATTTTTAGCCTGCAGACACCTATTAGGTTAAAAAAGTCAATGAGAAGAAAATTAGTGTGAGGTAGTAAGGTATCCACCTGTTTGTCACTGACATCTTTTGTAGAAGGTAACAGCAACATCTAGGCGAGATCAATAGCAGTCTGGTGGAGCTGGAGCTGTGTATTTCAACTGGTTCAGCTGCCTCTTTAAAATCAAAACCTGCTTTTGCACCTTCTTTCTTGTCTCTTCCTTCCAAGCAGCAAAAAAAAATTCTTCATACCTCACGTGTTCTGACTTCTGTGAAGAAAAAGAGCAAGCAAGCGCCCTAAGCCTTCCAGTTACAGAAGTGAGAAGCACAGATAGCAGCAACAGAGCTTGGTGCTTCAGTGCTCCTGCAGGAACATGCTCATAGTACAGCATTTATAAGTTACATTTCACATGTAGATTCTCTGTTGCCTGATACAAGCAGCTCACTTTTTGGTTTGCACTATCATGGGGGAATCCTTGAAGAGGTGTCGCCCACCACCCATCAGTTGTTGAACTAGTTCCGATGATCCATGAGGATAGGCAAGGATTAGCAGTTGCTTACATTTATAAGCATGTAAGCAAATGTGTAAGTTTTACATCCATTGGAAATTAGGTTTTATTATACTTTAAACATAATTTGTGATTATATTTTGAGGTGAGGGAGAGTGGTGACACTGCTTATTTTATCCAAAACATAGTATACTGATACGCATCATAAAAATGTACCTGGAATAAACCCCTCTGTTGCCAGTGATTTAAGCAATCTAATAAAACGAGCATGCTGCTATCTAGCTGAAGAAATGTATTAGCATGCAGTAAGCAATGCTGCTTCCTCTGGGAGGTTTTAATCAAGCCTCTTCTACTGATTGAGATGCAGTGTTCAAATGCAAGAAAAATTATTAATAAAAGAAAAATCTAGAACATTTTTCATGCAAGCATTCATCAGTATATCGTATGTAATTACGTAACTGATAAATCAGCATAGTGTGTAAGTGCTTCAGTCATGGTGTAAGTATCTTAATGACTGAAACATCTTCACACATGAATAATTTATACCTGTATGATTCATTTTTCATATCCATGCTTTACTTCAACATGATAAACTAATTCCTCTGTCAGGGAATCTGTGCTTGATTATTGCCTTCTGATTTCTCTTCCTTGTGTTTATTTTCCACGGTTAGACACACTACATCTCTTCTGGTTCTTCTAATGTAGTTATCTTACTTATTCATCCTGCATGCCTTGCTTTGCCTTCCTTGTGCATTTCAACACGCACCTAGGAATAACATGAGGACATAAGATTATTGTGTGTTTCTCAAGTAACTCTGGAATAGCACCATGATTTACTCAAGAGATGCTTGCATAGAGTTTCCTCTCCTCGAGGTAATCATTATAGAGCTTTACCATTTTCTGGACTGTCATGAGTTCAAGCCTTTATCATGGTCATAGCATCATAGAATCATTAGGGATCAGAAGGGATCTCAAAAGATAACCTAGTCCAATCCCCCCTACCACAACAGGGTCACCTAAGTTGCACAGGAACATGTCCAGGCGGGTTTTGACCGTCTCCAAAGAAGAAGACTCCACAACCCCCCTGGGCAGCCTGTTCCAATGCTCTGGTACCCTCACTGGGAAGAAGTTCCTNACTTCCTTCATCCTCTTCGTTGCTGTATGCAACCCTCCAGCAGCTCTGTGTCCTTCTTGAACTGAGGGGCCCAGAACTGGACACAATACTCCAGATGTGGTCTCACTAGTACAGAGTAGAGGGGGAGAAGAACCTTTCTTGATCTGCTAACCACCCCAGTTCTGATCCCCTGCAGAATGCAGTTAGCCCTTTTGGCCACAAGAGCACATTGCTGGCTCACAGCCATTCTGCTGTCCACTGAGGCCCCCAGGTCCCTTTGTCCTACACTGCTGTCCAACAGGTCAGTCCCCAACCTATACTGGGACCTGCAGTTGTTCTTGCCCAGATGCAAGACTCTGCACTTACCCTTGTACTTCAATGACAAACATTGTTTGAGACTTCTTCCCATGTTTCTGAATGGAAACCTGTTTGTAGCTCCAGGAACCACTGCAGTATTCAAGAAGAAAGTAATTGTTTCTCAGCACAGGAATTTGAATTTGGAATTCTGAGACACATCACAGTTGAAACTTTTCATTGTATTCTTACAACAGGCTCTGGTATTTTATGAATACAAGTGTCTCTGTATTGCTAGCAGGGTTTGATAACTTTGTACCAGCGTAGGTCTTAGCTTACTAATCTTTTCCTTATTCTTACTGTTAAGTACCTCGGTATCTTCTGGTATCACTGTCTTTGTTTCGGTCATCTTACGACCTTAAAAGACACCTGCACTTACCATATCTTAAGATCAGCTGTTGATCAGTAGTTATCAGTTAGCAGGAGTTCTCAGGTAGTCACAAGAATGTGCTTTACCTTTATCTCTGCTTTCTTCTGGCATTTAGGAAGCAGACTGCTGTCTTTTTCCTTTGTTCCATCTATCACTCATTTCTTCGTAGCTCCTCACTGCAGTCTTCAGTCATGACTGTTGCTGCTTCCCATTTTCTGCTTTTTTTATAAGTGTTGGTCATTTACTGTCTGTGCCCAGTTGCAAGACAGTGCATTATCCAGTGACAGAATACTACAAGAATCTTCTGAACCTCCTCACATGAATTTTCCTTTAACTCCCACCACTTCTAGCTGTCATACCTTCCTGCACTTTCACCAATTTATTTTATAATGTCCTTTTTTTTTGTTAGGAATTGCTGGTAGACCCTTTCTTCACCTTTTTCATTTGATTATTATAGCTGTTGTTCACAGACCTTACTATCTTTTCTGAAAATTCATTTGACATCCTTCTCTAACCAATTCACCTCTACATTGTCTTCAGGTAATTTTCTACTTCTTTAATTAATTCTGGTTTTTCTACCTGACCATTTTAAATTCCAGGTAATGTTTACCTTTAGCTGGTCAAGAGAGTGATTCTCCAACACATCCTGGTTCCCTTACCCGGTCCATCTCTATTTCTGATATGCTTGGAAGCTTCCACGAATCTCAGATTCCCAAACTTCCTCTGTTTTTATAATTTGTGACATTAAGAGTTGTTTATTGATGTCTACATTGATGCTGTTCCAGAATTTCTTTAAGTGACATGTTGTCTAGTTAGAGAAATAGAATAGGCTTGGATGTGTTCCATGGGAGAATAAGAAAATGGCATATGTACTGCATTGGTGTGATACTGACCTTTTGTTGTTTAATTTTAACAGATTCAGTAGCAACAGCATCTGGGCCACTGCTAGTGGAAGTTGCCAAAACTCCTGGTGCTGCTCTTGGGGTTGCACTAACTACCTCGATGTGCTGCAACAAACAGGTCATTGTCATAGACAAAATCAAATCTGCGAGTATTGCAGACAGGTGAGTGTGACAGAGGGCTGCCACTGCAGGTCCATGCATCCATTTTATTTCTTCTTGTAGTTGTCTTGGTTTTAAAGAAACTCTTCCCTTTTTTGACAAAGTTGACTCAACCTGATGCTCTCAAGGTTGCAAATCTTAAAATTAGCACTTTGTTGTGGCCTTATTCCATACTACTGATTTTTAGATTTACAGGACACCATTTATTTTAGCTTGTTCGTGCAGCATATTCAATGACTTAAACCAGTCTCCATGTAATACAGGACTGTCTGCTTGCACTATGCTACACAGAGAAGTTTAGAGGTCTGCTTACTCTATTAAATGTAATGCTGTGGCAGAGATTTGTATTTAAAAAAATAAAGAACCCAGTGGAATCCTTAAAGTAATCCCACAATATGGAACAGCTCACACAGGAAGTAAATTTTGAGACTTTGCAACCTTGAAGTGTTCTTTCAGAATATATCACTCATTCCTGTGGCACAGTGAAATGGAACTCCTTATGTCTGGGGGTTTTATTGGTATTTTAGAGCACAACTGAGGTATTAGGGAGACTGGCTTCTGTATTTTAAAATTTTGCTGTAATTTTTCCACTTCATTTAACCCTTTAAATAAAACCATTTAAACCATAAAAATAATTTAAAAAAAGATATTTTTCCCCAGTGGTCTGAACCTCTGTAACAGAGCTGTGAGATCTTTTCTGGGGTCCGTGTGTGTGTGTGTATGTGTTTATACATATACAGTATTTTTCTATATACATGTCTCTATCTACAAATTCCTTAAATATTACATTTCAGCAGCAAATTCCTCCTGCATGTCCCCAGTCACCCTACCTTGTAACTCCTCTTTGACAATGGTGCTTTTGGTAGCACCCACTTGTAGCAGTGAGTCTACAGCTCCTGTGTGGGCTTTTCCCTACAGTAGAATCTTTGAGAGTGACGGCCATTGATCCAGGGGTGTTCTCCAGTTCAATGGTGCAGGATGCTTTAATTTTCTCCCTCTGTTTTTTCCCATTTCGCAGGGGGTAACCAATTAAAGGAGCTGTCCACTTGACTGGTACGTCGGGATGCTGACTGCTGTGTTTGCATTTCTCAACTCATCCAGTAGCCAGTCTCTTGAGTGCAGCGAGATTTAGCAGATAGCCCCCTCCCCACCCCACTTCTCAAGTCACCATGCTAGCCCTGGTTTCATTATTTGTTTGATTACGGCATAATTTCATCATCATTTACAGCTTTTGTACTAATAAATGTTTGAACTATAACTCAAAAAATGATGAACTGGGTGCTTGTGTGAGGGATATGTGACCAAGTTATTTGAGTCTCCTTTAGCTCTTCTCATTTTATTCTGCTGCCATTCACACATATTTTTATAGTCAGCTACCCCATTCCAGTTCTGTGAGTGATGTCTTGGCCTATACTGTATTAACGGAATTGTTTTTAAGGTTTGTACTAATAGATACAAAGTCTGAACTGTGACAATGCCTACAAAACAAGTCTCTCAAGAAAAAAAAAACACTTTTATAGTTGTCATGACCAGTTTGAAGGCAGTAACACTCATTTTTCAAGCAAAGAATATACCTGATCATGCCGAGTTTTTCCCTTTTTATGTAGATGTGGTGCGTTACATGTAGGAGACCATATTCTGTCCATCGACGGCACCAGCATGGAGTACTGCACACTGGCAGAAGCAACACAGTTTTTGGCTAATGCAGCGGATAATGTCAAACTTGAGATCCTTCCTCACCACCAAACACGGCTAGCGCTGAAGGGCTCTGAGCATGGTAAGAGCATCTGTAACACCAAACACTGTCTGCCTTTTCTGTCTTATACTTTGCCTGCCCTTGCTGAATGGACAAGAGAGCTAAACATTTCAGCTCCCCAGGCTGTGCTTCTGCAGATTCTGAGAAACATTGTGCTTTCTCAGCATTAATGTACCCTCCAGGATTCCTATGGATATGGAGGGAAATGTTTTCCTGATAAATAGCTCGGCACACTTGTACATAAAGATACCTGTTGACTGTACTGTTGCAATCATTGGAGGGGGGAGCAACTAGATACTTCCATAAATTAGTCTCTATATTGTTTCTTAAATTTAGAGGCGGGAAAAAGAACCACAGCCAACTTAATTTCAGCATATTTACTTGATAGTCTGTTATGAACACTTCATTAATAACACCTCTTCTCCCCTAAAATACCTCAACCCTACCCCGTGCTTTCTCTTATTAATGGCATTACTATTTATTGCCATCATTGTTTAAAGTACTTCTGAGATCACTTCATGGGTTGTTGTCAGGGCTAATGAAAAAGGTTCATTTGGAAACAGTCCTCTAGATCATAGCCCTTATTTCACAGTGATATTTATTTCATACCTACATGCTTGAATAGAATGGCTTTCCATTTTCAAGTAAAACATATTTACAATTTCTTACTATGTGAATATGGGGCTGCCTGTCTTGTCTTCTAACCAATCCTGAGAAGTTGTCTAATTTACAGTATTCAAAAATTCAATCTAAAATCCTGCATGTTGAGAGTTATCCAGTTCACAGACAACAGGTACCTATATTGCATCAAGAACCAGTAGTGTGATTTTATGAGGCTCTGCTACTGTGCTTCTGCCTCCTTTACACCATGGCAAGATTTCTGAGGCCTAGAAATGAAAGTGATGGTAGATGGCTAAGGAGACACTAGTTTCTCCCAGACTAGGGTGAGCAAAAAGCAACCTTTGCAATATCATGTTCTTCTATTATTCTACTTTTTTCCCTTTTTCTACCTAAGCTGGTTGTAGGGGTAAGGGAGCAGGGAGTAATACTGCAGAAGCAGAATGAGATGGAGACGAAATTTTGCAATAGCTGCCCATTCTTTTCAGTTACGACAGTACATTGCAAACAGATCTTTAATTTTTTTGAAGCAAAGATGTCATACAATATTTCTGGCTGTACTGCTCTTGGGAAGATGAGTACCAGGGTCAGAGACCTGATTCATGTTTCAGTTTGAAACACTTGACTTCTTAACCAACACTTTAAAAAAAATTGATGCCACGAATATGCTAATCATCCTGATCAAGTTCAGATGCTTAGAAAAAGCAATTCTCTTGCTGTGCCAGAGTTAAGAACTGGCAGTTGTGAAATCTTATCAAGGGGATCTGCAAAAGCTGCATAAGAGCATCTTTTGGGGATAAAACTCCCTGAGGCAATAAAGTTGCATTCTAAAGTAAGGCAGAACAACGATGATGTTTACAGCCTTCCCAGCTCCTCACCACATTGTGCTATATGAAGACACATATGATTTATGAAAGCAAGTACCCTTTTCAAATCAAACTTCCATCATATGTGGTATTGCTTAGATGCTGCAGAGTTTGAGAAGTTCCTTTTATTTGTCTGTGGTAAGCTGTGTCATCAGGCCTTATCTGCTGAGCTCAGTTATTGGTTTTATGGGAACATGTTAGAAATTCAAAATTAACAGGAAATTCAGTAAATATAAAATTGACATTTTAGCCCTAAAATAAAATGGAGAGTGCTATAAAGAATCAGAATACTTTGTTTCATGGGTTTTTTTCCATTATACTGTGCCACTAACATTTATTTCTCTTGCTGCTCCATTAGTTTTATGTTTGCTGTGCACAACCCTGTGTTGGAACAGCTCAAATTACTGCTAAATTACTGCCGTTGCACACAACAGGATTTTCTTTTACAGAACTTGTGTTGAATTGGGATTATTCTTTTTCAAGCTGAGCAAACTGAATTTGTGTACCTTCCCACTTTGTAGGACATTTTTATCTCTACTCTCAGCATGAAAATAAAACATTAGAAAATATCAAAGACTGCCAGATAATTTCCTGCTGGAAGCAGTCTTTTTAATTAAACAAGGCTCACAGCAACTGGAAATTAATGAAAATCCACCTGGCTACATTGTTCTTATCAGATTTTAATTTTTGATGCTGTAGTTAAAGTTTGGAAATCTTTCTGTCTATGCGTGTGATCAAAGAAACTGTTTAATCTGAGAAGGTATTATGTCTGTAATATGCATATGGCCATATCAGGCTACTACTGCTTTTCTGGGACTTTTGTGGATCACGTTAGGTTTTCTGAAGTGTCCGAAGTCACTGGCACCAGTGAGAGTGAGGTACCCCAAAGCACAGGTTAGCTGGTAGCAGCAAGTGTTTTCCTGGTGCTGACGCTCGGTGTACACCACTGGCACCTTTATTATCTGGTGAGAGGGGTAAAAAATTTTTATTTTATTCAAAAACATGTGACACAGCAGGTGTGCTCTCAGGGCCAGCAGAACCCTAGCCACCCCACAAGGTTCTGGAGACACAATGGATCTCCCTGTCTTCTCCTTTTCTTGTCCCTTCCCTGGTGTGTACTGACTGTAGTGACAGGCATCACTGTGGAGTCAGAGGAGGGTTAATATACACAGTTGGCAGGTGGTTACACATGTACTATGAAGTGAAACAGAAGGATGACTTCTGGCAGTATGCAGTGCTTCCTGCAGTGGCAGCCCCCTTATCTCACAGACTAAAATGTGAATCTGAGGTATAGGTCTAGCCCAAACAGTCAAGATGTTTTGGCTACAGTTAAAATCCAGCATGGGGTCATTTGTGTGTGCAGCTACTGTAGCGGGTAGCAGAGAGACACAGGTGAAACAGCTCACACAACAAAGACTGCAACTTGGGCTTTTTAGTACAGTTGAATGCCTTAGTATTTTTAATACAAAAATTCAGTGAATAGTTGCCAGTTTTAAGTGGTTCTCTGTGCTTCAGCAAGGGCACAACTGCACTGAATTTTCAGTGTAATAGACTATACTTAATGAAGGGTGATTTCAGTAATTTTCCTTTACTATTTGGCTCATCAGCTGAAATGCTTCTTGTTTGCTTGGTTAATACTGACTTCCCTCTTGGTATATCCCAGACTCCTATATGTAAAATCAGCCATCAAATATGGTCTTAAATTTCATCCAGAAAATGATAAAGTTTTGAAGATCAAGTTAAAAAAAACTGATAGCATTACAGGGCATATGCAAGTAATCCCTAAGAAATCTTTTTATTATTAACCAAGCTTCAGGACAGAGCTTTTCTACTGCTGGTCCAGGGAAGTAGTTTACTGCACAGAATAGCCTAATGCCAGCAATAGATGGTGGCAAAATTAAAATGTCAATGCAGTAAATTGAAATGACTGGCAAACAAACATCTCCCTTCTAGGCAGTATTGTGTATAGCATCTGGTTGGTCTTTTGAATGTAGATAATGTGAAAGAGCCTTAATAACCTTCAGTTAGTGGTCATGTGTAGTAACTTAGTATTTTCTAGGGAAGTTTGCAATCCTAGCTCCTAAAGCCAGAGTAAGATTAGGAATTGATTCAGTACTAATCTTTTTAAAAACAAATACAAGAAAACAGAAAACCCCAATCAGAAGCATTTATCCAGAGAGAAACTTACTTCTGTTCCTCAAGTTATCACCTCCTGATAAGAAGACAAGAATAAGTTATTTATTATTTCATTTTATTAAAAAATTTGATTCTTTTACTTTCTTTTTAATGTTTGTGCAGTTTAGTTATTTTTCCATCTTCTCTGGTCCTTTTATTTTCTGATTTTCCATCATCCCTTCATGCGGCCAGTGAAGGTTCAAAGAAGCAACAGGCATCTTACCTGGGATTCACGTGCCAACAGCCACAGCAGTCTCCTCACCTACCACCATTATAACACCTACCACCCTGACCATTGCAGGATGCCAGCCTTGAAATTCCAGAAAGCATCTCCTCAAAAAAGCCTTCGTAATGTGCCATGCTTTTTCCTGCTGACATATTCTCTCCTCATCCTCTTCCTCTTTCTCTCTCCCCTCATCTTTCACTTAATACTTTTCGCATTCCAGGCACTAAAACCTTTTAAGTTTTATGGATGCTACATTTTTTCATAGCCATGGCAAGGTTATTTCTGACAATTTATGCCTTTTGCTTTCTGTAGCAAGGCAACCTTTGTAGACAGGAAAAGGTTTGAAAATTTGATTAAATCAGCTGCTCTGCTATTTGAGTAGACCATTACATTTGAGTAGTGTGTATAAATCATGATTTCTGAATTCAAAGCATTGATTACAAATCTTTTGTCAGAAATTACCTGCTACAAAAAGGCATTTCGAAAATCAGTGTATCTAGACATACTGATCTGCATTGGTTCATGGATGTATGTTGAAGTTTTTATTTAACATGCTTTGCCTAATCTAAGTTGTATACTATTAACATACTTCTGTATCTGCAGTATCTCTGTTAGCTTCCAGCAGGTATTTTCAAGAAATGCTGGCTGTTCTTTTACGTAAGGTCACCTTTGTGGCTTAAAGTTTTTGTTATTGGAAATGCACAAACCATTCCTGTGCATCACCCACATTGTTTGATTCATTGATGAGTTACAGGCATGTGCCACACTCTTCTGCAAAGGCTGAGTGCTGTATGTCAAGTGTCTGATTTCTTACAGCAGCTTTGGTGTCTTCATCCTTCTCTCCTACCTCCATGAGTGCATACAGCCTGAGTTCCCTGAACATGGGGACCTTACCTCGCAGCCTCTACTCCACCAGCCCACGTGGGACAATGATGAGGCGGAGGATGAAAAAGAAGGACTTCAAAAGCTCCTGTAGGTGGTAACAGCATTTGCTCAAAATGTGCAGTGAATGGGTGGAGGAGGGGGTAAATACAGTACAAAGGTACACAGTTATCTTAATTAATATACGTATATATATATATACACACACACTAGGCAGAAGTGAAAATGACTGGAGCTTGTAGATGTAGGGAAACACGAGTGTAAAAATATTTGTTGAATGCTAATGAGTGATGAGTAGAGACCACACAGCTTAACTGTCTCATCTGAAATACATAAAGGAATGTTTTCATACAGTTATGGAAGAGTTAGTTATACCGTTACTGAAGTGCCTTTCAAATTCCTTTTTAAACTCTTCCCATTTCTGTCAGGGAATAGAACTAATAGCTGTGAAAAAGAGACTGCTCAGCCAAGTATCACATAACAGAAGAGCTCTCCAGGAGTACCTCCTAGGTAGTTTTAAAGTTTATATCTACTACCTGAAGGGTGCCCAATGACAGGACAAGGAGTAATGGGCACAAGTTGGAACATAAGCTTCATTTAGAAATAAGGAAAAAGTTCTTTACGGTGTGAATCACAAAGCCCTGTAACAGACTACCCAGAGAGGTTGTGGTGTCACCTTCTCTGGAGATATTGATGGGGAGGTTATACTTGATGATCTCTTCAGGTCTTTTCCATCCCCAACAATCCTGTGTTTTACAGCATAACCTGTGATGTCACTTTTGTGAGGAAGAACAACAAATCATAGTGAAGATTAAACAGCCTTGTTTCTGACCACCCCCGGGGATTCAAAGCATGACTCTCTCATGAGTCTAGGAGTTTCCCAAGCCAGAGTGGATGTATTTCAGACCGCCTCATTTTGTGTATTGCTAGGTATTCGCTAGGCCAAAGAGGATGACTGTATCAGTTTGTTGTTTTTCAAGCTCTTAAGTGTCAGCTCTCCTTTTGGCTTCTCCATCTTCATGTGATCCTTATCAGCTCAGTTCCTCCAGAGCAGTGAAGTGAGAGGTGCTCTGCAAGTCATCTGCTCCAGCTAATAATGCTCACAGGTCCACTCAGGAAAAAGCTGCTGTGCGCTAATGCACTGCTACCCCATGTTAATGATTTGCCATGGTCATAACAAAAGCAGAGCAAACTAGCAGCCCCCAACTAAGGCCAGGGACTATGGAGTTGTGAGAAAAAGTCTGAGAAAGAAGCAAAGATTTTGCTTTCTTGCAGTCTTTGTTGCTTGCTTGTGCTCATTACTTTCGCAAGTCAAATATTTTAGCATGTACACTTGCCTGTAAATGTATTTTTGTTTTTAATCTGATCAGCCAATTTTCATGACTCATCTGTTGACATGTTAGCTGCTAATGCATTCTTTTGGGTCAGAGAGAGATAGTGCAAACATCCAAGCTATTGTGTCAGAGGAGGTCCAACTCTTGCGTGCTCATGAGAAACATTATAATGTTACACTAATAGTAATTGATTTGAATAGTAAAATAATGCTGGACGCAAAAAATAGTTCTTTAATTATGCTGTATTACAGCACTTCCATCTAACAAAGGACTGTTAATCCTGCAAGCTGATTCTGTTACAGGTCTTGGAAACAACTATTACTTGAGTTATATTTTTCAGATTTTTTTTTCAAAGAGGTGTTGCCCTGCAATTTGCTGCCCTGCAGAGGCTCAAAACAAGACCAGTGACATCAGATAGGCCCTGCGGATTGTTGGCTGCTATGATTAAATAAAACTAGCTAAGAGGAATTAGGATGGGGCTTTGTTCTGGGGTAATTTATTATCCATTTGCATTGTGAGGTCTGGCTATAGAGCACTAAAAAATATGTGGCCCCACATCAGTGGGTGACACTGCGCCTCACTACAAGCAGTGACTGCATCAGCAACTTTGGATCAGACCTGGCTTTGAAGGAATTGGCTGGCCAGCCAGGCTTGCTTGCCCTTTCCGTGAGCTTACTTTCCAGCCCATGCATAGTTCACTACACCTATTGCTAGATGTATACCCATACTTGCAACAGCCAATTTAAGAGACCACACTGGAGTGAATGTGTTACAAGTGGCCAGAACAGACAATGATTGCTCCTCTACCCTTCCACCATTCATCAATGTGACTTGGAAAACCTTGCCCCTCTCCCCTTGTGGGAGACTGATGAGAACCATGTAGCATCAACTGGTGTCCTTTTCATAGAAAAGCAATAGCACACTCTCACTTTAATCCAGTTGAATCATTTGAAGCTGTTATTAATGTAACTTTTAGTAAAAATTTTAGGATGTCATTTTGGAAGGAAAGGATCTTTTGTTGAAGAGTGCTATAGAGTTCACAGGGCCAATTATTTAGGAATACCTGCATAACCTAATGGGATCATGCTAAAATTTGTGATAATGAACTGTGATGTTTATGGGAGTTACAAGACCTTCATGGCCAGGCTATTTCAAATCTTTCTAAACAGGTGGCTATACAAATTGAAGGTGTGCTCTGATGTTGCGTGGTTTTTTTATGTCATTTTTTTCAATTTTTATTCTTCCTTTATGTTTTTTCTAGTTGTTCTGAAGTATGGTATGAATTGCAGAAACACCTAGATTATTATTTAGTTAAAGTTTAAATCCTCAAGTATTTTGTAGTTGGTCCATATTAATACTTGAAAGTGAGGCATAATTTTATACCATTGTTTGTTATAGTTACCTGGGCTGTGTGTCTTGTAGAAATCAGAGAGGGTCTTAGATGTGCATGTGTACAGTTTTCTCAGCATATAGAAGTTAGTTGATACCAGGACGAATAGTTACGCATTTTCTCAAGAAAGACTGCAGGTGTAATAATCTGTATATGTACCTTTAAATACACCTTCCTGTGCTTTTTGTATGACTGCAGCAATAAAAATAACAAGTACATAATACTCAAGTCCTGTAAAACTTCATCAAGCAGACAAAAAAATTGCAGTGTTTCTTGCTGCAACTGTTACTGAGTTACAAACCGCAACGTGCTCTAAATCATTTCTAGAGGCAGCATTTTATAGAGCCTTGGCAGATAGATACTGTTACACGGTTCAGAAAGGGTATTTTCATTTCTCCTGTTGTTCTCCATGTTTCTGTTTGATTGTTTTGGGGAGTGGAAGCCCTTATTGTCACCTTTAAGCATCCACATTATCAATATACTTATCAGCGTGAGTTCTAAATCCTGCAACTCAGAATTCATTTTAATTCAGAATGTGAATTAAAACCGTGGCTGTCCTAAAAGATGAAATACATGTTGCAGGACCTTTAGGTTCCTGATAGGGCATTCAGTAAAGGAGAAAGTTACAGAGACAGCTAGATGTCTGCTGCACAGAGGGAATGGGCACAAAAGTGATGGGAAACAAAGATGCAATAAGTAATTGCATGACCTTAAAGGAGGGGAAATGGAATTTTTCTGAGCTTGGATGCCCTAAATTTACACATTTCTAGAAGGTGTGTTAAGGCATCTGCTATTATATTGTCTCTGAATTTATATGGTTTAGTTGTGTTTTATCCTTTGTGGCATCAAGAGCTGGAGAAACCTATTTCTCATGTGCAGTAAATGCTAAAGATGGTGGACATTTCTCAGAACAGGTTATTATGAACATGTCTTGCTGAGTGCAGATAAAAGAAGCAGTAAGAGAGAAGCTAATGAATAAATGAAATAATACACAGAAAACAAAAAGTGATGAGTTTTGGCAAGTATAGTATTTGCAACAGAACTGCCTTTGCCAGCTGTGCTACATTTATCAGATTTTATAATAACTTTCAGAGTAGCCCCAAAGTGCAGGAAATGCTTATACAACCTCTGACATGTTTGCACAGCTATGCTGTATTATCTGTAATGTGAAAACAGGAACTAATAATAGTACTTTGCTACATCTGTGAAAACAGTTAAACCCTCAGATAAACCATGGACCAAACTATCCCTCAGGTAAACCACTAATTTTGATCTAGTTCCTAGTAGCTACTGCAGGCAGAAATGGGTCTTGAAAAAATTCAGAGGTGGAGGGATAATGACATAGATTTAAAAAACAAAAACATTTGGTATCCTCTGCACTGAAGGATTATCATTAACCCTCTCAATGGGAATTGGCAAAGTGTAGCTTTCAGGTATGGCAAAATGACAGGCAGTAGTTTGTCACTGCAAGAATTTGAATGACAGTAGACATTTAGACAGATCAAAGAACTAAAGGTGCAGTCTCCTATGACAGGTAATTGCTTCGCATCTCAGTATTGTTTTTATCTTTATTTATTCTGTAACACAGCCTATTTAGAACAGGAGTGAGAACAGAGAAGGGGAGTAAATCATGAGTACAGAAATAGCTGACTGCATTAGTCACAGATGGGTCCCCCCCATTCTTTGTAGACACCCCAAAGAACTTCTTTTCTCATCGACATGAGATATATGGGTTACTAAAATAGGAGTTTCTGCAACTTCCTTATACTACCCAGTTACTTGGAGAAATTGCTGACATGTGGTAAACACATATAAGAGGAATTCATCCTTATTTCTTGCAAGCAAGGCCATGTGCTTTCTTGCTAGCAACAATGCGTAGCTGCAAGACATTCAAAAAAAGCTCAGGGAATTGGCCTGGCTAACAGCTGGGCTTGCACCTCCAATTTCCTTAATTTCTGATCAGCTGCATCTTAAACCTAATGCAAGCGGGATTGAAGGAAGTTCTGAAATTTTTGGAGTGAGGGTGTCAAACATATTTATTTCAGTACAAGAACTATTTTTTTCAATTCTAACGTGCAACCAGATGTTTTCCATTCCCTTTTATGTGATAATTGTTTATACAGAATTTATAAGCTTTAGCCTAAATTGACTTTAAAATAAATGTTTTGTTGTCTAGGTTTATTGTAATGGTCAATATTCACAAAAAGCAATGAAATTTCTGCTGTGCATGACTGGTTTTCCTCCTGGTCTTCTCTGTTTTATAGTGTCTTTAGCCTCTAGCACTGTTGGTTTGGCTGGACAGGTTGTCCACACAGAAACCACTGAAGTAGTGCTGACAGCTGACCCCATAGTTGGGTTTGGGATACAGCTCCAGGGTAGCGTATTTGCTACTGAGACCTTATCATCACCACCTCTCATTTCCTATATTGAGTCTGACAGTCCAGCGGAAAGGTGAGATTCTTTCAGTTGACTGCTAAGTACATTTTGGTGAGTGTTGCTTAGGACACTTGGAGCTTGTTGATTTTGATTTATGATGAATTGCAGGGCCTTGCTCAATGGAAGTGTGGCAAGTAATAAACTGTCTGCTCTGACAGTGATATTTCATGTGCTTGATCAGCTGTAAGAAGAATGACAAGCAGCAGTTTTATTCTCATCCACAATCTTCCAGCAGGAGATTGGAAGCTATAATCATTCAAAAGGAAAAAAATAATCAGAAACATCAGTGAAGTCAAAATAGCAATAATTCAGTGTGCCATGAGGCTGTTTATTTTTTGTACACAACCAAATCTTTGTGGAATATCAAGAGTTTTGACATACTGGTGATGTCATTTTGGCATTCCAGCTGTATTTCAATGCTTATGTGTATCTTTAATCATAGCAGGAGTGCTGTAGTGGCTACACAGGCAAGTACTAGCTGCCGCTGCAGAACTGCAACACTTGCAGCTTGCAATTAGAGGCAGAGGCGATGTCCAAGGGTGAGTGGAGGCATGAAGGCTGTGTCCCTCTTCATGAATCCTAGCACCTAAAGAGCCTGACCCATACTGGGAGTGCTTGACTGTGTCTTGATGCAAAGGGACAGCAGCATCTTCTGTCCTGTTCTGTACCTGGGTAACTTTTGAGCTTCTGTGCCACACTTCTCCTTCAAGGTTAGGTTGAATGTGTTTGCTGTTGCAGGTTCTGGTAACATGCACATCTGATGATTGTTTTGTGTTATTGTGTATCAAGATGCGGAGTGCTGCAAATAGGAGACAGGATAGTGGCAATAAACGGTATCCCAACGGAAGACAGCACATTTGATGAGGCTAATCAACTGCTCAGAGACTCCTCAATCACCAACAAGGTCACTTTGGAAATAGAATTTGATGTTGCAGGTATGAATCTACAGTTATTTCCTCTTGCAAGAAGAGTGAAAGAATAAAGCCCAAGTACACAGTGAATGTTAGGCATCCAAGGTGGAGACTTTCTCACGTACACACCATTCTGTTTTCAAGTAACCTATTAGAAACATGTGCCTTTTTGTACAGCTTTCTTATCTCACCTAGCCCTGCAGCATGCTTTGGAACACAAATAGAAATGACAAGTCGTGTAGTAAGATCTCATGACAGTCCTTTCTCTGAGTTATTTCCAGACATTTTTCTGCCCTGAGAAAAGAAATATTCTGCTGAGCAGAGACATATCCTCTAGAAGTCAGCTAATGAAATGTCTTACTAGACAGAGAAGTATTATAAAAGCATGGATAAGTATTAAAATATTAAGTGTTTCACTCAGAGTATCTCAAACCGACAGTGTAAATAAAATCATAGAAATTGAATTCATAAAAGCACAAAAAATCATTGTTAATGTTGCTGGTGAATCTTTATTATTACTAATTGCCTTCCCTTTTTTTGTGTTATGTTTAAGCATACAGAATATATCTATAAATTCACAGATTGTGTAAATCAAACAAATACACAGTATGTATGTGCTCTACTTCACTATGTCAATAGATAAAACATCTATGTTCATCTGACAGTAGTTCCTTTGAAGTTAAGACATATCACATGCACAGCATGATTATTATTAATGGTATTGTAAACAATGATGTCAAAAGCAGTCTAAATGTTCCTAGAGTAATTCTGTATAATCTTCTTGTATACCTTCTAGTATAATGATTACCAAAAATACCCCAAATACAGTATATGTACTTGCAAACATAGGAAATTAAATATTTAAAAACAAAAGAAACATAATGAGAAAGTAATTTAAATACATCTGAAGTCACATGTATTTCAGTCCCTGGTCTTCTTTGTTCTTCTCTCACGTTTTCCGTGAAAGCAGTCCCATACTCATGATTAGATGACTCAACCACGTATATGTTTTTGTATTTCATATGTTCCCATAGCTATAATTTCTGTCACTCCTTCTTAGGCCAAGGCCTAAACTTTTGCTCGTGATATGATGCCGAAAGTAAGGATTCCAGTACAGTGCTCTGTGTTCAGGTGGTTTTTATCCCTGTCAGCACCAGGTCCTTCTCCATTAGTGAAGATTGATTCCTTTTCTTCCCAGCAGATATAAAATTTGTGGCTGTTACCTGAGTGGACAGTTAAAAATGCGTTACTCCTAAGGCAACAAAGAATTGATGTCCTTAAGACTTTAACTCCTGATCTTTTAATTAAAAGTTACCTGCCAGCACTAAAATTTTCACGTGTGCTCACAGAACTTGCATACGAGCTAAAAAACTGCAGTCTCAGCTGGCTGCTGGCCCATGCAATTTCCATAAATTCAGTTAAACCTTAAAAAAAATTGAGTTACTGTGAAATTACCAATAGAGGTGTAAATCATACTTCCCATGTCCTACTTCCCTTCACTTGAGCACCTGCACTTCATCTGTGGCTTGTGATGCTGGTGAGATTTCAACTTAACACATATAGTTCCACGCACTTGGAATTGTTGTGCCTTACAAAGTATCTAACTTTTAAAATATTTTCTTACAGAATCAGTTATACCAAGCAGTGGAACGTTCCATGTGAAACTACCAAAGAAGCATAATGTGGAACTTGGCATCACCATAAGTTGTAAGTGAAAATGCTTAATTTTTAAGACCACATTTATGGGATAATCTGCATATAGTAGTCCTGTAGCTACAGACTGATGTTTGGTTTGGTATCTACTTCTTTTTCCTTTTTCTAGAAAGAAATGATGAGCAGTTCTTTGATGAAATACTGTTTTTAACCATCTTGTGCTCTGCCTCTAGTCAGTAAAAAAAACCCATAAATTTCCCAGGCTTAAGCTTGATCCCATTCCTCATGCATATCACATATTTCACTCACAATAGAATTCTTTTTGTTTAAAAGAAGTCAGTATAATTGGACCCATGCATAAGTGTTTCCATAGCTGGGAAGTTAAAATCTGTCATGGTCACTTAAAGGCTCTGGAACAGAACCCCATTAAACAGGCATGAAGATTGACATGTTTTCTGTTTCAGAATTCAGAGTCTGAAGATACATTCTAAATCTGCAAAACTAGTGGGCAGGACTACCCAGCTTGAAGGTCACATAGCAAAATCCCCTTTCACTAGGGATTTCAGAGATTGCTGAAGAAGATAGCACCTGCATTAATCTCTTTCTCAAAAAGTATTTGTTACTGCTGGAAGAGATCAAAGTCTTGACATGTTTATTCTGGGAGCAGGTGGTAAATCTTGTCCTGGGACTAGATTTGGACCGATAAACTCGAGCATAGCAAGTTCAGCCCTTGATGGAAGAAAGAGCAGTCCATAACAAAGCTAATGGGCTCATGTTTAATGTACTTAATGACAGTGCAGAATTTGATCTTACGGGAATTAACATTCCTTTATAGTTAGGGCCTTTCTTAGACTTAGTCTTTCTTGGGAATTATTCCTGTGTCTTGGGGGAAGATTGTGCTTCGACATATTCTCAAAGCTTTTACCATCACAATGGGATAAATTTAATCAAAAGTACATCAGGGACCTCAGTGCTAAGAATTACCTCTAAGAAACAAATGAGAGACACTGTCGGCCTGTTTGCTTGTGCTGCAGACTTGAGTGAGTAATTGTTAGACTCTGTAAGTTGTGATGTGATGCTTGGAGCAAAATACGAGATATACATATATTTGTGCAAGTGAAAATATTGAGAAGTGAGAAAACCTGGAGAGAAGCTGTTCCATTTAATTTTAGGATTGGCAGTGATTTGTAGGATTATTGTAAAAATACGGTCTTCCTAGTAATTTGATTTGTGCTGCATTTTTGAGTTTAGTCATTTGTGGGATTTTTTCCTGTCTGTTGGAGTAAACTTTTAATGAAAAGCTAGTATTCTGGGGATTTTGTATTTAGCACTCCTCTTCCAAACTTCATATACCTTCTTGGGCTTGGAACTTATTTCCAAAAGTCAGTGCTTTATAAATTTACTGTTTTATATAAACAGATAAACACCTGCTTGGTCTTAGCTCTGCTCATCAGTATCTTCTATTAAAGATAATGTGGTATCTTTCACTCAATATTTAGAAATCATGGAAGCACCTGAGAAGGGTCTGTTAGGAAACAGGGCCCACAGGATCTGAAATCCTGGAGCACGTCATCCTGAGGGTCATAGAGTAGCATGTCTAAGGCAAGCAGAGGATGAGGCACAGCCAGCATGGGTTTAGGAAAGGAAGGTCCTGCCTAACCAGCCTGATCCCATTCTACAGGTGGGTGAGCCACCAAGTGCATAAAGGGAAGGTTTTGGATGTGGTCTACCTAGACTTCAGCAGTCTCTGAAACAGTGTTCCACAGCATCCTTCTGGAACAGCTGGCAGCCCATGGCTTGGATGGGTGCACCCTCTGCTGGGTTACAAACTGGCTGGATGACCAGGCCCAGAGAGTGCTTGTGAGCGGTGCCACATCCAGTTGGTGTCCAGTGAGTAGTGGTGTCCCTCAGGGATCATTGTTGGGCCCAGTTCTATCTGATATCTTTATTGATGATCTGGATGAGGGTATCGAAGTTCCCCTTAGTGAATTCATGGGTGATACCAAGTAATTCTCCCCCTGTACTGGGCTCTGGTGAGGCCTTACCGTGATTACTGTGTGCAGTTTTGGGCCCCTCACTTTGAGAAAGATAATGGGGTACTGGACTGGGTCCAGAGCAGAACAATGAGGCTGGAGAAGGGACTGGAGGGAAAGTCTTATGAAGAGGCTGAGAGAGCTGGGATTGTTTAGCCTGGAGAAGAGGAGACTCACAGGTGGGGGTCAGGCTCTTCTCTCAGGCAACTAGTGATAGGACAAGAGGGCATGACCTGGAGCTGCTCCAGGTGAAGTTTAGGTTTGATGTTAGGAAGCACTTCCTCTTGGAAAGAGTGATTAGACACTGGAATGGACTACCCAAGGAGATGGTGGAGTCCCCATCCATGGAGGTATTTAAGAAAAGACTGGATGTGACACTTGGTGCCAAGGTCTAGGTAGTGGCGATGTTAGGTCATAGACTGGACTTGATGAGCTCAGAGGTCTTTTCCAGCCCTTTAAGAGAGATAGACAGGGAAGGAGAGGCATTGAAGTGTCCCTGTATGTTAGAGAATGCTATTAAAGCTCAGAAATCAAGTATAGTGATGATGGGGTTGAGAGTGTTTGGATTAGGTTAAGGGCCAATAAAGGTGATAGTTTTGTGGGAGTCTGCTATAGACTTCCCAGTCAGAGCAGTGAAGGGGATGAAGCTTTCTGTAAACAACTGGGAGAAATCTGGTCACTTGCCAGAGGACTTTAACTTCCCAGTTATCTGCTGGGAATGCAATACAGCAGAGAGGGAACGTTCCAGGGGGTTCCCTTGGGAGAGGATGTGTAGAGGATAACTTCCTCATGCAGCTGGTAAGCAAACCAACCAGGGAAGGTGCCCAGTTGGACCTGAAGAGAGAAGGTCTTATGGAGGATGTGGCAGTTGGAAGCCATCTGGGGAACAGTGACCATGAAATTATTAAGATCTCTATTATTAGAAATGTTAGGAGAGACAGCAAAACTGTCACTTGTGACTTCTGAAGGGTAGATTTTGATTTGTTTGAGGGGTTACTCAATAGAACCCCCTAGTAGTCAGTTTTGTAGGGTATAGGAGTCCAGGAAGGTTGGATGCTCTTTAAAGAAGAAAACTTAAAGGCACAGGAGCAGGCCATCCCCATGTGCCCTGAGATGAGCCAGTGGCATAGAAGACCTGCCTGGCTAAATAGGGACATTTGGCTGAAAATCAGAGGGAAAAGGAGAGCTTATGGCCTCTGGAAGGACATGCAGGCCACTCATAATGAATACAAGGATTTTGTTGGGATATGCAGGGAGATGATTAGAAGGTCCAGAGCCCAGCTAGAAACTAATGTGGCTTTGAAAATAAATGGACAGCAAGAAGAACTTCTGAAATACAAAATAAAGCCCAAGGAGAGCCTCCAGTCCGTGCTAGATACAGGAGAAAAAAGGAGACAAAGGATGAGGATAAGGCTGAGATGCTCTGTGCCTTCTTTGCCTTGGCCTTCTATAATAGAAACACCTGTACTGAGAGAAGCCAGCTCTCCAAGCCAAGAGATGAGCACTAGGAGCAAAATGTCACCCCCACAGTCCAGGAGGAGATGGTCAGGGACTTGCTGCTCCACATCAATGTCCACAAATCTATGGGGCCAGATGGGGTACCTCATAGAGCACTGAGAGAGTTGGTAGGGGTTTTCACCAAGCCACTATGCATCTTTTATCAGCAGTCCTGGCAGACTGGGGAGGTTCCAGACAACTGGAAGTCAGGCAGTATAACACTCATTTATAAGAAGGGACAGAAGGATGATGCAGGAAACCAGTGGCCTGTTAGTTTGAGTTCAGTTCCAGGAAAACTGATGGAGCAGATCATCCTGTGTTCCATTAGGCAACACAGGCAGGATAACCAGGTGATCAGGCCTGGTCAGCATGGGTTTGTGAAGGGAATGTCCCATTTAACAAACCTGATCTCCTTCTATGGCAGAGTAACCCACTTGTCAGAGGACTGTGTATGTCATCTGCCTTGACTTGAGTAAGGCATTTGACACTGTTGCCCCCAGCACTCTCTGAGAGAAATGGACTGCTCTTGGCTTAGATGTGTATAGGCTTTGCTGGGTGAGAAACTGGTTAGATGGCCAAGTCCAAACAACTCAACAGAGTCAAATCCAGTTGGTGGCCAGTCACAAGTGGTGTCCCCCAGGGTTCAATACTGAGGCCCTTCCTGTTTCTCATTAGAATCAATGATTTGGTTGAGGGGATAGAATGCAGCCTCAGTAAGTTTGCAGATGACACCAAGCTGGGTGGAAGTGTCAATCTGCTTGAGGCTAAGAAGGCTCTGCAGAGGGATCTGGATAGGCTGGATCACTGAGCCAAGGCCAGCTCCATGAATTTCAAGGAGGGCAAATGGCAGGTCCTGCACTTTGGCCACAACAACCCCCAACAGTGCTACAGGCTTGGGGAGGAGTTGCTGTAGAGCTGCCAGGCAGAGAGGGACCTGCGAGTCTGAGGGCTGGCTGAACATGAGCCAGCAGTGTGCCCAGGGGGCCAAGAAGGCCAATGCCAATTTGCCCTTTATGAGCAATAGTTTTGCCAGCAAGACCAGGGAAGTGATCATTCCTCTCTATTCAGCTTTTGTGAGGCCACACCTGGAGTCTTGTGTCCAGTTTTGGGCCCCTCACTACAAGAGGGACATTGAAGCTGTGAAGAGGGTGCAGAGGTGGCTACCAAGCTTGTGAATAGTTTGGAACCTGTGTGATATGAAGAATGGCTGAGGTACCTGGGGTTGTTCAGCCTGGAGAACTGGATTTTGAAGAGAGGCCTTACTGCTCTCTACTACTACTTGAAAGGAGGTTGTATAGAGGTGGGAGTTGGTCTGTTCTCCCTAGTGGTGAGAGGTTGGACAAGGGGACATGGCCTACAGCTGCACCAGGAGAGGTTCAGGTTGAGTGTCAGGAGGACACTCTTAACTGAAAGGGTTGTCAGGCATTTTGCTGCCTGCTCCGGGAGGTGTTTAAGAAAAGCGTAGACATTTTGTTGGGAGACATTATTTAGTGGTGATGATAGGGCTAGGGAAAGATACCTGGTTGGAGCAATTAAAATGTCTCATGGTTTTTAATTACATCGTCCCAATAAAGCATGACACGCCAGTGTCCATGTGTGATTCTGCATTTATAACAGAACCATTCCCTAGAAGATTATGTCTTTCAGGTAGTTCCAGCAGTGTTCAAATCTCCTTCAATTTATTTGCCAGTGATATTGATTTTAGACCTTGTAATGGAATATAGATTTTTAAGATAATTCTGTTTTGCCACTGGCTACTTTATCATATATTAATGTTTTTAAAATACATTGAATGACATCCAAGAAAAGCACTTACTACTACAGTCTGATAATTGTAGTTAACAGCTCTTTTTTTCTTCCTTTCTTAAGTAAGATTCTGATATCCTTACTGGTAATGAACTGCAGCACCTTTCTTCATTAATAATCTCTTTGAAGCTAATGAGACTACTCAAGAAATAAAAAGCTGCAAAGCTAGTAAAAATATCAGAATCTTCCCTAAACTGTCATCAGTTTTTCTAAGTCATTTTGACTAGCAACTATACTGCAGTCCACTTTATTGCTTTCATGTTTCTTCAGAAACAAGCTTTTTAAATATCTACAGATATTTAGCATTGACTGGAAGAGTTTACTTTCTAAGTCACGCTTTTGAGTATTTGGGGATTTCACCTAGCAAACTCAAGTTCACTCTGCGATGTTAGGAGTAATTATTTTCAAGACAGGGTGTGAAGAATCAGCAGGTTTCTCAGCTCATGAACCAATTTTTAAGGAGCAGAAATGCTACATCAGTCTAATTTTAAAAAGCTCTTTCATCTATGTAGTAATGTTGCTACTTAAAGAAGTGTAGTAGCTACTGCCCAGCATTGTGGGTAAGTGGACTGACTCTGTATAAAAATGTTTTCCCATGCCATCAGCGTATTCCTCTGCTTGTTCTGTTTAAGCCAGGCTGAGACTAATGAGTGAGTTTTGGCTGGGTGGCAGATGAGATGTCCATCCCAAAACCTGTTTAAGCCACATGAGGTTTTTCTCTTTGGGTTATTAGATAAATAAGAAAGGAAGGTTGAGGGGGTTTTTAACTGAATGGAACAGTCAAAGTACAAAACTGCCAACACTTAGCTGAACTTGTTTTCACATAGCAGGAGATAGGCAGAGGAATTGTGTCTTTACTAGAAGTAGAGTAGAGGCTTGGATGGAGGTCTAGGATCAAAAGTAATTTAAAAAGAGAGAAAACTATTTGTTGAACAGCAGCCTTCCAGCTACAACACTAAATTTAGTATTTGTATTACTTTATTGCACTCTTCAGTCCTCTTGTAGTTCATCATACAGACTGTGTAAGTTCTCTGCAAAAGCTCAACAGTAGGTAGACTAACAGTGGGCCCAGGGAGGAGAAGAGGTAAGATCTTCAGTGGACAAGCAGAATGAGACAAGGAGACAAAATGAGTGGAGTGGAGATCCATAACAGTTTAACAGACAGTAGGGGAAGCTGAGACTCAAAGAAAGCTGAACATGGGCGAGTAGTAAGGTCCTGTGATTTTGATCGCCTCCTAAAACCAGAAATGATTCTGAAGTGTGACATAAAAATAAAGATATAAATCTGTACAGTGTCATTTTAAACTTATGTTAGTTCACAAGGATGTCTTTTTTAATTAAGCAGTCAAATACTAATTTCTCATTGGAACTCATGCTTCTAGGCTCTTTGGGGAGAGATGAAACCGTGATGTGTATCAAAGGGGTTTGAGATTGCATAATGAATTACTTGGAGGATTGCAGAAAGAGAAAGGAGGTGATCTCATGGTCAAGATAGTTTAATGAATACTTAGAGAAATCAGCATTTTTTTCCTTTTCTCTGCAATAGAGTTGTGCTGAGACAAGTCATTTTAAGAGCAAGGTGGGAAGGGTAGAGATTTTCCCCAGGTGGCTGCTTCATTTTCTGTGGAAACCCTTAAGGTCCTGTAGTTACACTTCCAGAAGCATCTTCCTGGAACACCTGGCAGCCCATGGCTTGGATGGATGCACCATCTGCTGGGTTACAAGCTGGCTGGATGACCAGGCCCAGAGAGTGCTTGTGAATGGTGCCACATCCAGTTGGTGTCCAGTGAGTAGTGGTGTCCCCCAGGGATCAGTGCTGGGCCAAATTCTATCCAACGTCTTTATTGATAACCAGGATGAGGGGATTGAAACTCCTGTTAGTAAATTCATGGACGACACCGAGCTGAGGGGTGAATGTCAATCTCTGTAGGGGAGGAAGATGCTGCAGAGAGATCTGGACAGGCTGGGCCAGTGGGCAGAGGCCAACAGGATGAGGTTTACCAAGACCAAGTGCAGAGTCCTACATTTTGGCTACAATAACCCCTAGCAGGGTGACAGACTGCTGAGGGATGAGTGGTTGGAGAGCCGCCTGGTAGAGAGAGACCTGATTGACAACCGGTTGAACATGAGCCATCAGTGTGCCCTGGCGGCAAGAAAGGCCAATGGCATCCTGACTTTTATCAGTAATAATGTGTCCAGCAGGATTAGGGATGTAATTCTCCCTGTGCTGGGCCCTGGTGAGGCCTCACCGGATTACTGTGTGCAGTTCTGGGCCCATCGCTTTGAGAAAGATATTGGAGCAGGTATCACAGTATCACAG
>VZRI01003344.1:0-87980 GCA_013397515.1 Upupa epops
CCAGCCTCATCATTATTGTGAGATGATGACACCCTGTCTAGGCTATGGGCATTTTCATAGCTTTAAGTCCGTAGTGCTGTGTTTTTATTGGAAAGAGAAAACATCCCAAGACGTGAGTTTTGCATCTGGTTGCACTTCAGTTGTATCTTATGCTTGGTTTTCATATTGTCCCTCTGCAATAACAACAGCTTTAGAGAAGGTGTAAAATGCAGGTGGTGATCCCTTGTGATCACCAGAAAATCGCATGAGAACAGTAGGAGCAGTGTCCTGGCTTTATTCCAGTTTGGCTAACTACATACTGTTTTCCTAAATTCAGGTTTTATTTGTGAGCTTGATCCAAAGCCTCCTGAAATAACTGTTTTTCATACTGCCACAGTCTGGTCCTGGACTGGCTGTGCTTTGCTGTGAGGTAAAGCCATCTTCTTGAAGAAAAAATAACCTTTTGGTTTCACTGGCAAAGTCTAAACCTTGCAACTTGATGGTACACGAAGAGGCAGAAAAACCCCTTCTGGTGAAATCAATATATACAAGAAATACACAGTTATATAAATATGATATATGAAATACATAACTTAGATCATAGAATCATTGAATCATTGAATGTATTGGGTTGGAAGAGACCTCCAAGAGTCATCTAGTCCAACCCTCCTGCAACAAGTAGGGACATCTCTAACAAGGCCAGGTTGATTAGAGTCCCATCAAGCCTGATTATATACTATATACAATATATTGTACAATGTATTATATATAATACAATGTAATATACAATACATTATAGAAAAAATATAAATGTAATATAAATATATCTACACTATAATATATAATAGAATTTTTTTTTGCTTAACTGTTCTTTCTTTGCCATATATAAAACCCCATGTGAGAAAAAAACCTGAACATTACCCCAGTATAAATGTAAATCATTGGAAGAAGTGATGTCTTCAGGCAACTCTATACATGCTAGAGGAGAAACTCAGGAATTTTTTCAAACCAGAGGCAAAAGGAAAATTGTGTCAAATTATTCTCTTCCTGTTTTACTTACAAATTGCTCTGTGAAGCCTTTAAGTGTAACAGAATTTGACCCTTTAAATCAAATAAGAAAGCAGAACAATGAGTAGAACAATTTAGTTTATAACCAATCTGTTTGCTAACCACTGTTTCCATTTTAACTCCATACTTTCCTGTATGAGAAAAACACCAATAGTCCTAGCTTTGCCTTGTCAGAAATGAGAAAACAGCATTGCTGAACACAAGCAGGAAGTCAAAGCATGCAACTCAGCCTTGATCCTCTCTCCACTACCATCTGTAGATTATTAACAGTGTGGGCTCTGCTGAAAGTGCTGCTGTTTGTGAAAAAAAACAAGCTGGGGTAAGTTTTTGAGACAATTCCACTATTTTGGGCTTAAGGCTAAAGCAAAGATTAAAATCACTTTGGTGAGGCCACTCTGAGATTTTTAAAACCGGAGGTGTCTTCCCTATTAATATTTCTATTAAATGAATAAACCAGGTCTTCGTGCAGAAATCTGTCAGAAGCTGAGATGCAAAGTTCTTTGATGTGTGCCATTGTGATTGGTTTGGAAGTTGCTGAAGGCAGCAGGAGTGAAAATATTGGGGGAAAAGTTAGATTCTCCAGGACTGGCATGTACTGGGAAGACTCTGTTGCAAATAGTGGTTACAGTACAAGAACTTTCCCTGACTTGTTAAAGCGTGGATTGAAGCTCGAAAAGCAAAAGTGCCCTTCCGTGTTCACCAGAACATTTGGAGCAAGTTGTTCCATGTTGTTGTGTGTCCCTGTGTCAGCCAGGACTGAAGCTTTCTTTTATAGCTCTAAGAAAAGGATTTGGAGAGGGGAAAATGATGAGTTAGGGATAGCTAAGACTTGATCTTTTTGTGCTGGGCTACTGCTAGGGGTCTGAAGGAGAAGCCTATTGCCACTAGTTGGTCCAATGTGAACAGAATTAGTAGATAAGCAAGCTGGAAGCAAACGATCCGATTTTAAGTCTGTGAAGACACTGTGCCTCCTGACAGCTGTGTGGAAGAAGAAGTATGAACCAAAGACCTCATATTGAGTTCACAAAGGAGGAGGGAGTGAAAAAAAAGAGAGTCTGGAATATTGTTTTCCTGTTACTACTGGTGAAAAAAAAAAGACTAAGTTGAGACTTTCACCTGGGATAATACTGAGAAACAGAAAGGAGTTGATGGGACTCATTCAACATCAGTGAGCCCAGATAAGGAGACTGAAACAAGCTTCAGTCTAGAAACTAAGAAGCAGAATAAGTTTCTTGAGTAAGGAGTAGCAGGATCCAAGGAATAGCTGGATCCAGGTGTGCTATTCCCTACATAAGGGCTTTGAGACACTTCTACTATAGGTCCAAAGTGTCTTAGTGGAGCTACTGGCTGAATGAGGAGACAGTGTGCCGTATAGAGCACAGAAAATGAGTGACCAGGTGGGTTTCATCTGCCCTGTGTCCCACCCTCAGTGTCACCTTGGCAGTACTGGTAAGCAGCAGCACTAGATCACAAAAAGGTGAGGAGATCCTACTGCTGTGGTAGAAAACGGTTTAGAGTTTAGCAGTAGCATATGCAGGCTGCTGGCAAGAAATGCAGCAGAGGATCTTGGCAAGATATCCCAGTGCAATAAAAGACCCATAGCTGAACACAGTGAAACATCTACAGTGTGTGTTGCCAAGACCTCAGTGTGCTGAAACAAAGATAGAATGGTACCTGGAAAAGGCATCACTGGTGAAAGGCACCAAGAGTGAGAAGTAACTTTCAGAGTACTAGAGGTAGCTACGTGGAGGAGGACAGAGAGAAGGATACTGGTATTAGCAATTTGTTAACTAATATTAACAATGTGTTCTGTGGGTGCAGAACAGGATTTAAAGGGGTGAACATGGTGGGATTAAGAGTTAATTTCATTAGAGTCTACCACTCAAAAACCTTTCAGTGTGACTCAAACTACTTGTCTCCTTTCTTTGCCCAGGAGTTGGTTTAATGGCTGAAAAATTAATAAATTCATTTCATGCCCAAATTTGAAGTGGAAGAACACTTTGGCAAGGGATGTGATCAAGAAGGTGAGGAAATGAAGTGCATCAGAAACCAGACAAGCTTGAGAGCCTTTAGCTGGGAGATTTCCGAACTCCATTTTGCACTGAGTGAGACAGGGCGTAAATAATTCAGATGAAGTTTGGTTAGATGTTGTGTGTGTTACAGGTGGTCTCAGCTGCATTCTTTATTGTTTCAGCTCAAGTTGTAGTTTAGTGTACTGAAGGGTCAGATTTGTAAAAGAACCCTCTTTCCTAGTTAATGGAAGAGGCCGGGTTTTCAGGTTTTTTTAAAGTAGTGATGACATCCTCATAGCAAAGTCGTCTTCAAATCCAGCTGAATATTTTCCATGGTGGTGGATGTCTGGTATGGTTTAGCTTGTGCATGTTAAAACACCAAACAATAGTCTGACCCAAAGTAGAACAAAAACGTTGAGATTACAGCTCCATGTGCAGCTGAGGGAGGCAGAAATCCTGGAAAGCTTAATAAATATATTAGATGGTTAATTGTTCGATGTAGTCCTTGCTTGGAAGCGAAGTCAGTCACATAATAAGGCTGCTTTTACTATTACAGTGGGATATTTTGTATACGCAGGATGCAATGGTATATTAAACCAAATTGGAGTTCTGTCTCTGACAATTTGGCTTTCTTAGAGCAATACAATTTTGTTTTATTGTAGCAGTGAAGAGGGAAACATTTTTATAATAATTTGCTTTCATTATCCACTCATATTACTTCTTCCTGCTCAGTACTTTACTTTTATTTTTTTAAACCGGAGAGTCTTTACAACCAAAGGGGCTGATTAAAAAAATAAATAAATCCCAATCTGATTAATTCTGTTTTCAATAATATTTAGCAACGAGATCGTTGGCATAAAACCACAACTTTAATATCCATCAACTCTCTGCATATTCCAGATATTTCTGCAGAGAAGCCTAAATATGATATTTTAAAATCCGCATGATAGTAAAAAGTTATTGAGCTTGTGATTCTCTCAGGATGCGAGAGATGTTTGGGGAGAAATGATAATAATCTTTTATTAGGTCAACAAATCAGAAAAAAATTGAGAAGCATCTATGAGATGTTGCTTGGGTTTCTTCTACCTAGCTCATTCTTATCTAATGAAAGATATGGTTTATTTCTTCAAACCTTGTCTCCTTTAATCACAGACTTCTCCATGAAAAATTTTGCCATGATGCCAGGAGCAGTTTGAAATGTCCTTTTTGTTGTCTGGACTCACCAGAGTTGTTTTGTTGTTTGGACACACCAAACTTGCCTTGCACTGTGCCTTACCACTGCTCCACCATAGGGTAACTCAGTGAGCACTGTGAAGTCCTCTAGACCACACTGAATGTGTCTGATAGTGGGTTCTACCTGCCAAGGAAGGAATAATTTCAAGTGGGGCTTAAATGTCTTTGTCTGTGCTCCCTTCCCCTTCCCCTTCCCCTTCCCTCAAAAGGAGATAATATCTGCATTTCAGTATCCAGTTGTAACTTTAAAGGGGCTTGTAAGAGAGGTGAGGATAGACTTTTAGCAGGACAGGACAAGAGGTGATAGTTTTAAAGTGAAAGAGGGATAATCAAACTAGAGAGAAGAAATTTTTTATGTTGAGGGTGATGAAAACCTGGACCAGGTTGACCACAGAGGTGGGAGAAGCCCAATCCCTGGAACCATTCCAGGTCACATTGGACCTTTGGGCTCTAAGCAATGTGCTGTGGTTGAAGATGTCCCTTCTCACAACAAGGGGGTTGGACTGGATGAGATTTTAAGGTCCTTTCTCACCCAAACCATTCTACAGTTCTGATTTCAGGTTCCCATCTTACCGCCCTGAGTTGTTCTTTTTGCGATACACAGTTCAAGCTCTTAACTGTGGTCATCATTAAATAAGGTGGTATTATGGTACTATATATGGCAGAAGAAGGGAGTGTAGACTTCTGCAGGATGTACAATTAACCTTAAGCGAGTGAGGAGGTAAAGAGCAAATCAACAAACGAGTGCCCATTATTTAGTTACTAGTCTCCGCTTTCTCCTTGCTGTTACATGCTTTGGGAAGCTGAACTGACTTGCCAAATCAGCACAAAGTGGAATCTCACCGAGGAGACCACACAGTGTTTCTAAAAGCATCTGCAGGAATTTATAGCTTGTGAATTACAAAAGCAACTCTAATTAGTCCCGAGAGGCATTTGCATAAGAAAAGCTGAGAACACTGCCTCGTCATGTTTGCTACCTTCTTGTGATTTTCATACGAGAGGAATGTTTTGTAACACTCCTGGGTAATCAGCATCTTGTAGCTGTTGTTCCACAAAGGTTGGTCAGATACCAGTGCCTTGCTGTGTGTCAGTATTGCCACAGTTTCACCACGGTGTTGCCACCTGGGGAAAGTCTGAATGAAAGTTTTGACAACCAAACCACTGGGCAACTGGTCATTCTTTGGTATGTTTGTATTTTCTTTGAGGTGTAGGTTTTGTTTGTAAGCTCTGGAGGCATGAATCCTTCTTCGTGCTGTGGAAGACACATCCCTGGAAATATTCAGACTCAGGTTGGATGGGGCTTTGAACAGACTGATCTAATTGAAGATGTCCCCGCTTACTGCAGGGGGTTTGGACCAGATGAACTTTAAAGTTGCATTCCCACCCAAACTAATCCATGCTAGGGCAAGAGGAAGTGGCCTCAAGCTGTGTCAGAGAAAATTTAGATTAGACATGAGAAAAAACTTCTTCATGGAAGGGGTCANCTTAATAAATATATTAGATGGTTAATTGTTCGATGTAGTGCTTGCTCGGAAGCGAAGTCAGTCACATAATAAGGCTGCTTTTACTATTACAGTGGGATATTTTGTATACGCAGGATGCAATGGTATATTAAACCAAATTGGAGTTCTGTCTCTGACAATTTGGCTTTCTTAGAGCAATACAATTTTGTTTTATTGTAGCAGTGAAGAGGGAAACATTTTTATAATAATTTGCTTTCATTATCCACTCATATTACTTCTTCCTGCTCAGTACTTTACTTTTATTTTTTTAAACCGGAGAGTCTTTACAACCAAAGGGGCTGATTAAAAAAATAAATAAATCCCAATCTGATTAATTCTGTTTTCAATAATATTTAGCAACGAGATCGTTGGCATAAAACCACAACTTTAATATCCATCAACTCTCTGCATATTCCAGATATTTCTGCAGAGAAGCCTAAATATGATATTTTAAAATCCGCATGATAGTAAAAAGTTATTGAGCTTGTGATTCTCTCAGGATGCGAGAGATGTTTGGGGAGAAATGATAATAATCTTTTATTAGGTCAACAAATCAGAAAAAAATTGAGAAGCATCTATGAGATGTTGCTTGGGTTTCTTCTACCTAGCTCATTCTTATCTAATGAAAGATATGGTTTATTTCTTCAAACCTTGTCTCCTTTAATCACAGACTTCTCCATGAAAAATTTTGCCATGATGCCAGGAGCAGTTTGAAATGTCCTTTTTGTTGTCTGGACTCACCAGAGTTGTTTTGTTGTTTGGACACACCAAACTTGCCTTGCACTGTGCCTTACCACTGCTCCACCATAGGGTAACTCAGTGAGCACTGTGAAGTCCTCTAGACCACACTGAATGTGTCTGATAGTGGGTTCTACCTGCCAAGGAAGGAATAATTTCAAGTGGGGCTTAAATGTCTTTGTCTGTGCTCCCTTCCCCTTCCCCTTCCCCTTCCCTCAAAAGGAGATAATATCTGCATTTCAGTATCCAGTTGTAACTTTAAAGGGGCTTGTAAGAGAGGTGAGGATAGACTTTTAGCAGGACAGGACAAGAGGTGATAGTTTTAAAGTGAAAGAGGGATAATCAAACTAGAGAGAAGAAATTTTTTATGTTGAGGGTGATGAAAACCTGGNTATTTGTTATGTTGAGGGTGATGAAAACCTGGACCAGGTTGACCACAGAGGTGGGAGAAGCCCAATCCCTGGAACCATTCCAGGTCACATTGGACCTTTGGGCTCTAAGCAATGTGCTGTGGTTGAAGATGTCCCTTCTCACAACAAGGGGGTTGGACTGGATGAGATNCAAAAGGAGATAATATCTGCATTTCAGTATCCAGTTGTAACTTTAAAGGGGCTTGTAAGAGAGGTGAGGATAGACTTTTAGCAGGACAGGACAAGAGGTGATAGTTTTAAAGTGAAAGAGGGATAATCAAACTAGAGAGAAGAAATTTTTTATGTTGAGGGTGATGGAAACCTGGACCATGTTGACCACGGAGGTGGGAGAAGCCCCATCCCTGGAACCATTCCAGGTCACATTGGACCTTTGGGCTCTAAGCAATGTGCTGTGGTTGAAGATGTCCCTTCTCACAACAAGGGGGTTGGACTGGATGAGATTTTAAGGTCCTTTCTCACCCAAACCATTCTACAGTTCTGATTTCAGGTTCCCATCTTACCGCCCTGAGTTGTTCTTTTTGCGATACACAGTTCAAGCTCTTAACTGTGGTCATCATTAAATAAGGTGGTATTATGGTACTATATATGGCAGAAGAAGGGAGTGTAGACTTCTGCAGGATGTACAATTAACCTTAAGCGAGTGAGGAGGTAAAGAGCAAATCAACAAACGAGTGCCCATTATTTAGTTACTAGTCTCCGCTTTCTCCTTGCTGTTACATGCTTTGGGAAGCTGAACTGACTTGCCAAATCAGCACAAAGTGGAATCTCACCGAGGAGACCACACAGTGTTTCTAAAAGCATCTGCAGGAATTTATAGCTTGTGAATTACAAAAGCAACTCTAATTAGTCCCGAGAGGCATTTGCATAAGAAAAGCTGAGAACACTGCCTCGTCATGTTTGCTACCTTCTTGTGATTTTCATACGAGAGGAATGTTTTGTAACACTCCTGGGTAATCAGCATCTTGTAGCTGTTGTTCCACAAAGGTTGGTCAGATACCAGTGCCTTGCTGTGTGTCAGTATTGCCACAGTTTCACCACGGTGTTGCCACCTGGGGAAAGTCTGAATGAAAGTTTTGACAACCAAACCACTGGGCAACTGGTCATTCTTTGGTATGTTTGTATTTTCTTTGAGGTGTAGGTTTTGTTTGTAAGCTCTGGAGGCATGAATCCTTCTTTGTGCTGTGGAAGACACATCCCTGGAAATATTCAGACTCAGGTTGGATGGGGCTTTGAACAGACTGATCTAATTGAAGATGTCCCTGCTTACTGCAGGGGGTTTGGACCAGATGAACTTTAAAGTTGCATTCCCACCCAAACTAATCCATGCTAGGGCAAGAGGAAGTGGCCTCAAGCTGTGTCAGAGAAAATTTAGATTAGACATGAGAAAAAACTTCTTCATGGAAGGGGTCACCAGACCTTGGAACAGGCAGCCTAGGGAGGTGGTTGAATCACTACCTATGGATGTGTTTAAAAGTTGCGTAGATCTGGAGCTTAGAGACAGGGTTTAGTGGTGGCCTTGCCATCTGCTGCTAAAGAAGATGTGAAATTTCACAGTGGCTTTGCAGACCTTTGTGCCTTGATTTCCTAGTCATTAGGAACAATTTTATTTGCTATCCACCCTAAGTCCCTCAGGTCAATGTGCATAACTCAATAGCCCTATGTGCTGGGCTTGACTTTATACAAGATATAAGAAGTCCTCTTCTTAATCCCATCACTTAGAGTTGTTAACCCAAAGTCCAATTTTGATGTTTTTAATTTCTTATATTGGGGCAGAAGTTTCTCATCATAGTTCACAGGTTCACAGGTTTGTGGGTTGGAAAGGACCTCAGGGATCATCCAGTCAAACCTCTTAAAGTAGGATCCAGTTGAAATGAGATGGCCCAGAACCTTATCAAGCTGAGCCTTAAAATTGTCTCCAGCTGAGCAATCCAGCACCTCCCTTGGAAGACCATTCCACTGCCTAACACCTCTCATTGTGAAAAACTTTCCTATTGAATGCAGTTAGAATCTCTCTTAGAGCAACTTGTAACCATTCCCGCTTTTCTTTTCTACATGAATGCTTATGAAAAAGGTATCTCTATCCTCTTGGTAGCCACCCTTGGTGGACTGGAACACCACAGTTAAGGTCCTCCCTAAGCCTTCTCATCTCAAGGCTGAACAGACCCAGTTCTCTCAGCCTTTGCTCATATGGTAGGTCTTCCAGTCCCCTATCATCCTGGTTGCCCTTCTCNATCCCCTATCATCCTGGTTTCCCTTCTCTGGACCCTGTACAGTCTATCTGCATCTTTTTTGTATAGTAGAGACCAACACTGAATGCAGTATTGAAGGTGTGGTCTGACCAGCTGCTGAGTAGAGTGTCAAGATAACATCTTTATCTCTGCTGGAGATGCCCTTGTTAATGCAGCCCAGCATCCTGTTGGCCCTCTTTGCCGCAGCAGCGCTCTGTTTGCTCATATTGAGCTTGCTATCCACCAAAACCCACAGGTCCCACTCTACAGGGCTACTCTCCAGCCAGGTGGATTCCAGTCTGAGTATTTTCAAATGTGAATTCTCAGAGCTGGCATTGTGTAAGTTCTCATTTTTCACTACTGAGGGAGAAAAAAAAGTGACTAGGGAAATCAATGGATATTGCTGGAAGTTCTGTATTTTTTTTAATTGGGTTGTTTATTTGGTTACTTATATATATAGATTTATGTTCTTGTCACTATGCACCTAAGTATGAAACATGTGGCCTCAGGTAGTTTGTGATTTCTCTTCTATTTACCCTGATTAGTGGATGTTTTGTTGCAAATGCCTTACAGGAAAGTGAAGACAATCTTCATTTTCCACACTGGTGAAAAAGAAATATTTGAATTAACAGCTGGATGATTAAAGAGTTTTATTAGTTTTAAAGGTGAAACAGGACCTCAGAGATTCAGAGAAGAAAAGTTGAGAAAGAAAAGGGTATGCAGGGTAGGAAGAAGGGATGAACGACAAACCCAAAGATGATGGATCTTGGACAGATTTTTTCTCTTACTGTAATAGAGGATAAGTGGCCCTTTTTTTTGCAATGCTATTTGTTAAGTGTCCTGGAAATGTGATCAGTCTTGCCAGCATGTGAAATTGTGACAATAACGTAGTCTTCTGACAGATTCTGTGCTCTCACATGCTAATAAATGTAATTTCTAGGCTGTTAAAAGAAGGATTTTAGATGGCTTTGAATATCTAGTTATAAAACATTCCCCTCTACTTTCTGTTGTCCATGAGATGCCATCCTGACATCTGTGCATCCTATTAAAACACAAGTACTGAGGGTTTGCCTGTGCTGAGGGAATTGCAGCAGGGACTGATCAATGAATGAAGCAAGAGAGAAAGACTGTGACACATTATTGATCTTTGACCCCTGAACCAATATTGGCAAATTGATCAGGACAGCAATGTGCACAGTAAGAGAAGAAGGGGTAACACTCAGCTGATCTTCGTCATATTCCACTGTCTGAGTTGCTCTGTTGGCTTCTCCTTGATAGTTGGATGATCCTGAAAGTCTCTTCAGCCTTAGTGATTCTGTTGTGCAATTCTAATCTGAAAGATTCCTCTTTTGTGCATTTTTTAGTGTTTGCTTTCTCAAATTTGGAATTTGATGGTCACTTTTCCAGTGCTTATGTATAGGTCACTGCAGGCCTTTCTATCAGAAATCCTGTGGTTTCTGACTTAATTGCCTCTGCCAGCAGACCAGCTCAAATTGTTCAGCTTCCCAGCTGATGACCTTGCAGGAGATGCAACAGAGAAGTGGCAAAACTTAACAAAAAACTGTTGAGAATTGAACATTTTTAAGGGCTCTACCGAAAGACTTAGAGGACCCTCTAGTCTTTCTGGTGTGTTAACAAATAAGTTTAACGGGTAGTAGGCTGCAAGTCAGTCAAATGATGAATTGAGACAGTGGTTATCTCCAAACAACTCATTTACTGTTTCTTTTATCTTTGTGGCAGCAATGCTACCGAGAGCATCTGTAGGCAGCTGCCATTTATCTAGACAGATGGACTCATTTGCAGGAAGAGGAGAGACAGAGATACAAAGATTGACGTCTCTACCGCATGGCTTGAAGCTGTAGTGTAAAGCCTCTAACAGTACATGGGATGCTCAGCTGGGACAATGAGTAAAATGTTAAATGGATCTACCACTGCCAAGAGAAGATAGGGGCTGTGTTCCTGTGAATCCACTTGTATGCAGAGAGAAAAAAAGGGGGGATGACTGCTAATGTGTTGTCATGGCAGTCACCCTTGAAAGAGAATAACTGGCTGCAGACCTACTTGGAAGGGATTTTCCTTGATGTGGGTTGGGAAAAGCTGGGAGTTGTCTGTGTGTGTTGAGGTTGGAGGTAGAAGCAGGGCTGACTTAGCATGTAGGCAGCAGGAGAAGCATGCAGCCTTAGAAATGAGATCCAGCCAAGGGATTAATAATCATTTAATTGAGGGGATGATAGTGGGCAGGGAGGACTGACATTTACCATTTAGATTGAGCAGAGCAAAGGAGGGACTATTTATGCTTAAGAACCATCTTCAAATGCACTGGAAATTGGAGGGAGATAGAGAGGAAGAGAAAAGTTTGCAGTGACTTACCTGAATCATTAGCAATGTTCCTCCAGGTCGTTTCTGCACCGTTTGAAGCTCTGAGTTTTTAACTTGTTTCTCTATTCAGCCTTTTCATTTCTTATGAAATGAAAATGAAAATGAATTTATGGCCTGACCATGCAGGTTTAGCTCAGGTATGTTTTCCTTTCAGTCTCAAATTAGTGGAGGTTTTGCCTGCGTAATGGGTATATTATATGGCTCTTCAAGCTATTTCTGCAAGCATTGTAGAGCCATTACTCATTAGCAGTCAACTTGAGTGTGGACCGGACTTTGTGCCCTACCTGGATTAACAAAGGACACTCTGTAAGAAGCCATCAACCAAGTCCATAGAGCATCAGAGAAAGGTCCACATCTTATAGGACTTTGAGCACTGGCAGTGCACAGTGCCTCCTAAGAAGTCCCTTCTAGTGATGACCCAAATACAATTAATTCCAAATGAATTTCTAATGTTTATAAAGGTACTGACATTTGGGTGAACACAACTGTGCTTAGCTTTGTGATATTTATTTTAGTGTCAGTCCCAGGTTGAGGTGCTTCAAATTGTGAGCACGTACGTTCAAACTTTTTCTCCGATGATAGGTATAAATGCTGAAGACATCTGAGGTGAATTGTGGTGGGGTTTTAAAAAAACACATCAGAGCATTTTTTGAACTGCTTTATCATTGTAATGTGAAAGAAGTTTTGCTTTGCTTTGCTCCCCTCTGATTTCCTCTTGCTGCCCTTAGCATGTGAAGTTCTCCTAGTGCCTGTGTACTTTGCTGAACTTTTCAACTGTGCCACTGGCATCAAGATACATTTCAGATTTTCCTCTGACTCTCTGCCAACAAATTTCCCTCTGTGCTCACCCGGTATCAAGGGGTTGAATATCTCTCCATGGGTTGTATAGTTCATCTCAGAGTCTCTCTAATTCGAATAGCTTGTTGCTTTTAACATTTTTCCCCATGAAGGTTCTGGCTTTTTTTCCTTGTTTCTCCAACTATTACCATGGTTATGTCCATCTACCCTGAGTTGTGTCCTGTACCTTATCAGTACCTGTTTTAGAATTAAAGTAGTCCTCTGATGTTACCTCTGATTGTCCAGGACATTCCTGCAACCTCTACCTTTGGAAAAATAACTGAAGACTTTTGTTGCCTGACACATTAGATCCTTGTGCTTCAGGAGATGGAATCTGCTTGCTGTCCCATTGGTAGGAGCAGAGACTTTATATTTACATAATATTTTCATTGTCTGGTACCATCTGGAGGTGACTTATTTTGTGGGAAAAGCAAAAAATAATAAGAATCAATCTTTGCAATGCCAGAGGACCCTTGGAACTTTGATTACTATCCAAAATATCTGGAGACAATAAAAGCAGCCAACATGTAATTTCTTGATGCTAGTTCTCCTCTTCACACACACTTTCCAAGCTAATCCAGGGCTCTGAGATGGAGTGGTTGTGTGTGAAAAGCATTGTTGTTCATTGTCACAAGCCATAGCATGCTGCTCCCTACACGTGCTGGGGAAATGCATTTCATGCCTCATCTGTTACCTAAATGAGATGTGAAAGCAGTTCACACCTCGTTTACATTTGCACTGTTTTATGGAACAGCATAGAGGCAGTTCCAGTGAAAGTTAGGAAATGAGGTCGGCAACCTCCCTTCTCCCTTCTTGAATTGCATCCACCTGCCCTGATCCTTTCAATTCACCAAGCTGGAAATGAATCTATTTCTCTGAAGCAAGTTACTATGAGACGGCAGCATCCTCTGCCGTGCACTCATTGGTGTTTTACAGAGAAGCAAGATGCCCATGCCAAAAATAAAAATGTAAGTGATGCATTTGCATGAGTTATCTGAACCCAGAATGATTCCTACTGCACAGAGCTAAATATAATCAAGGTGAATAAGCAGGAAAATCGACCAAACTATTTTGGAAATAACACACACATGCCAAAAACAAAAGGGAGGGGATAAAAAGAAATAGAGAAGCACAAGATCCTACCATTCTGTCTCAATATGATTCTTCTTTGTTTAATTTTTGAACCTTTTCATCATGTAAAACAGCTGCATAAGTGAGGACAGTGAAGGCCCAAGAATATGGATTTACAAACTCAGCCTCTTCTGTTCTTTCATCTGCTGAGTCCTACTGTTGAAAGTAGAGCAAATACACAAAGATACACAAAGTTACAGAAGAGGTGGATTGAAAAATTCTAGCCTGCTTCGCAAGGGTACCCCTGTCTTCCAGTGCTCTTTGTGGGATCAGGATTCCTTGGCTGGACTTAATCTCACATAACTCTTTGAGTACAAAACAGTCATCAACACCTGAGTTTTGGCTGCTGCTCTGAATGAAGAGACATGCATTCCTGTGTGTAAACTTGCAAGAGAAAATGGAGAATTGATATTTAGGTGCCTTTTACTTTCTGTGGTCTACAGAAGAGGTCTAAGGTACATGTGTGGGTACCATGACTAGGTGAGATGAAGGAAGATGTCAGGATAAAGGAGAAAACTCTCATGATTCTCCAAGAAGAGGCAATGCAGGCTGAAGCTGCATCTTCTCTGTGTCCTGCACTAGAGGTGCTGATGGTTCTTGGTTGATTTGATAACTGCAAGGAAGGCAGATCAGGACTACCAAACCAAAGAAAGCTGCTCTGGCCATCACCGTGTGCCAGCAGAAACTTTATTGGCTAAGTGGAAAAATGTAGAATGTGTTGAGGAAAAAATGCGATTTCCAGGCTTTGTAAGTGGAATCACAAGCACTAAGAATAAACAAACCACTGAGCATAAAATGCAAGAATGGTGAGAGGGAACTGGCTGGACCTGCTAGAGATGTGTGAAATGTGCTGAAAGGTGTCTTTTACGAGACTCTGGGGTTAAATCATTATATGAGCAAAAAAATGAGTAGGTTTCTTCTAGTGACTCAGTTCAGTAGGGTTCTGTGTGCTCTCAGACACCACTGAAGGCACTTAGTGATTCACAGGGTCCCTTTCTTTGTGCTCAGGTTTAATGAGACAGATTGTTTGATTCGTTTCCATCGTTCAGAGATGTACCTGGTGAGAGTGTCAATGCTTTTATCTCTCTTTTATGGTTTCTTCTGTTATTATGTTCCTGTTGTTTAGGGCCTCTCCACAAGGCTTCTGGCCCATGTTACAGAGACACTCTGTACAAGGATTAACACAGCACTGCTGGGTCACCATGAAATCATGTCCCTTTGGTGATGTGGGCAAGTTTTTGGTCTATTTCCCTAGGGAGCAGTGCCACACTGACTAAATTCCCAAAAACATACTTGACCTTCTCTTTGCAGCTTGAGAGGCCCATATCAGGACTGGAAAAATCTCAGCCTAGGTTTTTTTCTAGCCCCTGCTTCATTAAACACATTGTGTATGCATTTCACTACCCATTTCTTTTGTATTTTGCTTTTGCTTTCGTGTGATATGGATGCGACCCATTGGAGGATTTGGGCCACAATTCCACCCTCATCTCCCCTCTGCAAGGTCACCTGCCTGGGAAACACCTTAGGAACAGGATGCTGATATTTAAGGTCCCTTCCAACCCAACCCATTCTGTGATGGAAGGAAAGCAGCAGCATATATTTTGATGAAGAAAATGTCTCCAAGTTCAAATGACTGTGTGGATGGACTGGAAATTTTTACAATAAACTGTGCTGGGCCCTGAGGAATCAGGGAGGGACAGCAGCTACTTTTACATCACTTTTACAGTGAGAAATTTGATCACCTCTAAAAGTATTTATGAGACCTGGAGAACTCTGTGGGCTAAAAAACCCACAACTCCTCTTTATGTCATTCACACATTAACTCTGCTGACTTTTGCAACCGGACTGCATGTGCAAAGCAGCACCAGCCCATAAACCAGGAGAATTAGCAGTCCTGCTGGTGCTAGACGTGGTACAGGATCATCTTTTTAAATGATGGGCAGAGCATCTGGAAATAAATAGTACTCAGGTTACAGGCCTGCTGACTTCTTTTGACGTTTTAAATCTTTCTAATATTCATAGGACTTCATCTGGGTCACTGGTGAGTCAAGCCACACATGGTGAGTTCTTCTGCTTTCCTTCCATTGCCTAAGTCTGTTCAAACTCCAATGCACCGGTCAGTATAAATCAGCCATGCAGTTAAGTGACAGTTTTTGTGACTTGGCAGCAAAATCCTACTGGTGATCGAAACTGTAAAGCTCAATGTCATGAAAGGACTTCACCAAGCATGTTCTTCTGGTTAGTGTAAAGGTCAAGAGTAAGTATGTGTCCCAGGTTATGGGAAAAATCCCCAAAACCAAGAAGAAAGGCAGCCAGGTCTCAAGGGGTCTGGGATAGAATCTATCAGGCAAGAAAAAACAGTTTCTGGAAATAAAAGGGTTTATTGAATCTCCATCTAAGCACAAAAAGAAGAAAAAATGCCCAAGTAGATGACACAAAAACTCAGTCACAACACCATTACACACATTCTGAGATAAAGAAATGGGCAAAGCATTCTGTAGCTCTTTGGCTTCAGATTGGGTCCCCTGGGGAGAGGAACACACAGAGCGCAGTGCAGCAGCAGCAACAAGGGGGTATCCACCGCTAGGACACTTCAAATGCCAATTTGTAGACATTCTGCCAAAGGTTTAACAGTTACAAATCTTCACCTTGTCTTGCGTGAACAGTTCTGCCAAGCTGGAAGACCAACTGCCCTTCCAGGCTCCACACTCCCACTAACATAAAGCAGTCCTGGAGTCTTTCTCAGCAGCAAGCTGAGACAAGGCTTCTCTTCCCGCTGTCCTGTAAATCAGGATGGCGGCAGTTGCATGGCCTGGCCACATGGCGAGCACACAATGACAGCCGCGCCAGCCAATTGTCTTTTTATTGGGGCACAGGGCAAAAAAGGAATGCCCCTGCGCCTCCTCCACAGCTATCACAATCCCCTCAAAGTCACCCCCACCTCAGAGTCAAACCTATCCTCGAAACCCAAACCCTTTTCTTTCAGCTCTGAGCCATGGCTGCTGCCTGGAGCTGGTTCCCTTTGTTCACTCAGATGGGCCTGGGCCATTCCCTGAGCAGGCAGGGAAACCATCTGGGGTGGGGGGGGACAGTGGAGAAAGGAGAAAGCTTTCAAATACTCAGAAGTTTATGACATTTGCAGTCTTTTTCAACCTATCTGGAACTTCATGGTCACACTACAGGGGTTACGGAGATACTTAGGAGACAGGGAAAGGCATGGGCCTGAAGAACCCTTTTGTTTTTATCATCTTTTCTGCTTCTCTCAGTATCTGCAGCTCGTGTAGGCAGCTAAATTGTGAAGTGTTGTGTCCATTATCACAGCACTTACCGTTTAGTTGAACACTTTAAGCAGACAGAATATTAAATCATAGACCCGTTAGTGAAAAAGTAGCATGTTCCATCAAGAACTTGGCTGTTCCTGTACATGTTGAGTGGGTTTCTTTTCAGAGAGATCTGCTTTATTTTTGGCTTTGTTTAGAAGAACATGGAAGTGTTAACAATTTATTCACAGTGTGACAAAAACAACTATTAATAGAATTTTAATGAAGGCCTCTCAACAGGATTTGAAAATGTTTTTTTTTATTGAGTGTCGTGTGTGTGTTCCTGTTAACACTGCGAGAGTCAAAAGTACAGGCATCGTGGGATAAGTATGGAAACAACCACATGGCCACAAACAGCAGGAAAGAGAAAAGAAAGGAGACCGTTTCACCTGGACAGAGCCAGATGCTCTGTCACTACCAAAGCCAAAGCAATTATTTCCAGATTCCTTCACAAATAGTGATGTAATGTCAATTGCTCCAAAGTGGAAAGGGGCTTTCCTGTTTTGGGTTCCTCTTATATCCCTCTTTAAATAATTGTTTCTCAGTTCTGCCCTTTTTAGATATATAATCTAAAACGGCTGCTACCTGCTGAGATTCCCTTAAAAGCCTACGTTTTCCAGTACACAGAGGCACAGTTTCAGGCCTCCAGCTTCCCATCCTTACACCTCAGTGACCTTAATAATGCCTCTGCCTACTGAAGTGATAAAGAGAGGATGTACTTCTGTTGGCCCCTGCACTCTGAAGTGAAATATTGAAGCTTTCATTTTGTTAGTGAGAAAATCCTTGCTATGCTCTTTCTCATCTCTGACCCTGTATTTTGTTATGGTACTCTAATCTCTTTTTTGGGGCAGCTTTTTGTGGGAGAAGCATGATGCAGCTGCAGAAGGCGGCTTCCCAAAGGCTGACTGCCCTTCACTGAGGAAAGATTCCCTTCGTTAGTGGACAAGAACAGAAAGGTCAACTATCACCAAGTGCATGGTGCCATCCCACTTAGTGTCTGAATGCAATAAGGATGCCAGTGACTTGTACTCTATTAGCTCATGGTTCAGCTTTCTAATCAGCAATTTCCATTTCAACATAGGTCATTGGTGAAGGGCACAGCTTCAGGTCCAGTTCATTCCCAAATGAGCACAGATAACTCCATCTCTTCCCAATCTTTGTGCCTTTTTACTCCCCATACATTACCTGCTTTTAATGTAGACAATCTCCTTGCCCACTTTAGTATTTAACTGGTTTGGTGGCTGGTTTGGCAGTCCTTTACTTGAAATAGGAGCCAGTGGAAAGGCAGAAGATGCTGAGGGAGATGTGGATGGGTGCTGATTTCAGTGCTCCCCCACCAAATCCCCCCAGTTTTGCAACAATGTGAGATGTAGAACTAAGGTATGAAGGAATTGAAGCCTAAAAGTATTGCTCTCATGTAAAGCTTTTAAAGGACCTTACTTCCACTTAAATGCTAACAGTACTGAAAATAGTTCACTAACTTCTTCAGGAAGCCAACTAAACTCCTAGATTTTATTCAGAGAAGGGCTTTGCTGAAGTCAATAGACAAAAAAATGAAGATCCCTCCCTCTGATGTTCAGGGGCCTCAGGTTATGAAGCCATCACTGCAAAATACTGCAGTGATATCCTAAAGTGAAAAACAAACCCAGCAGCTCCAGTTTGGTGTGCTCTAACAGCTTGTGCTTTTAGGAGCAGCTTCCATTTCACTCTTTAAAACTTTTATCTTGGAGGGCAGGGCGAGTTCACTGCTCACATCTAGCAGGAGCTGCTGCCAAAAGGACAGTTGGGTTTGATTCCTGATGCTGCCTGCTGACAAAAGGTATGAGAGAAAAAGGGCTCACTGGTTATAAGGGAGGCTGTATGTGCATAAACTCTTCCCGTTTGCTCTCTGATTTTTGTTTTCACTCTGATGGCCTCTGGTTTTGCCAAGTCACCTGTGGGGCAGCTGACTACTTTTGGGGGATTTTAAGCACATTCACCTGCATCAGGACAATAGGAGCTATGCTGTATCTGAGCTGCACCCTGGGAGAAATGTCTCACAGTCATGAGAGACACCAAACAGGGTTGTTTTTCCCCTTTGGCTTGAAGAATCACCTTTGCACCTGCCTATGCCATGGCCTCATGGATAATTGCCCAGTCTTTTCGGGCCCCTATGTGCACCATCTTACCCTTAAGATTTAATTCTGAAATGGCTTTTCTCTTCTTGCTGCTTTTCCCCTTTTTAGTTTTATTTTTCTCATGTGGTGTGTATTAAATATGAAAACAAATATGTACATCATTGGGAGCCAAGGAGGAGCCCAGGTGCACATCCCAGGTAGCAAGCAAAACCAAAACAATTCATTTAAAAGGTTTTGATTCACTTTTGTGTCCTCCTACTTTATTTGACAGCCCAGTGCGACACACTCAGCCCGCCTACGTGTGCATGCAGCTTGGAGTGGAGATGTTTTCTTGGCTTCGGCACATTATGAATTATGAAGCTGCTTGGCACAGGTGCTTTGCTGTGTGTACTGAGGTGGGGGAGGATTGGGAAGGGGTGAGAAGTATCTTTAGTGTTTATAAATGTGTTTTCTTTCCTGAATTTGTTCACTTTGCTCTCATTTCTATAGGCAAAGTTTCCATTCATCTTCCGGGTCTGGTTTTGGCATGTGCTGAGTGATCCTCTGTCAAACAGGGCAAAAGAGCCAGGTTCTAGGTGACTTTGATTGGATAGTTGGGTGACAACAGCAAAGAGATCTCTGGAGGGAAATATTTTGCTACTTACCAGCTTGAATTATTGATGGTAGAGTCTCCATCCATGTCTCCATCCATAGAGGGACTGAAAACCTGTGGAGGTGTGGTGCTGAGGGACATAGGGTAGTGGTAGTGCTGAAGGAACACTTGGACTTAATGATCTTAAAGGTCTTTACATCTAACTTAATCGATTCTATGATATTGACTGTTGGAAGGCAGAAGCTTTGCTTGAGAAGGACTTTCTACCCTTAGAAGAAATTGTCTCCTCACAGATCCTACATGTGAGATCTTAACCCCAATGTAGTACTTTTCAAGCACCTGCCCAGAAAGAATAGCACTCAGTTCTGGGCGAGAAGAAGAATCTGTTGCCTTTTTATTCCTGTTCTCTGTCTCAATCCCACTGCACATGGTGGGCAAAGTACCAGCTCCAGACACTTGATGAACTGATGTTACCTGGTAGTGCTACACCAGCTTGATGACTATTGTTAATTCTGAGACCAAAAGATTTATCTGGGAAACTTGGTCTTCTTGTGTGTAGGGAGCTGCTTTTCCAAGAGGGTGGTGAAATGAAATTGGATGCCATTTCATTTGTACATCTGCTACTACTAGTTTTATTTACTTGAGCCACTGAGGAGTTGTGTAGATTACAGTACAGACAGTGTTTTATTGGAGGTTTGGAGGATAAATGTCACATCTACAGAGATAAGCAGATGAGAAGAGGGAGCCAGTAGACATTCTTCAAGATTAGCAGGGAAGGTGTGAAGGATTTACACAATTTCAGGAGAGCCAAATGCCAATGCACTGCCATCGCAGGGCATGAATTTCCAGAATGTTCTTCTGAGACCCTCTCAGATCCATTTTTATCTTCCAGTTTTGGAATCTCTACCTGAAGGAGAAGTATTTATGTGTTTCTGTAATGGCTGTACTGCTACATGCCTTGTGTGTTTACTGTAATGACTGATTTTCACCAATTGTCTGTGTACTTGGAGGGTGTCCTAAAAGCAGGGTTGGCTGGAAAATGCTGCTAGTGGAACCTGACAGAATTTTGTATTTCTGACATGGGTATAGCCCACTTTATGATGGGATTACATTGGCTGTTTAAGCAGGAGGATGGGACAGCATTCTGTTCTAGCAGCCCTTTTTGCCAGTGGAAAAATAGAATTTCTGTGTTATAAGGAAGCCGCATCTTTACTAAAAAGCTTCCCAAATGTCCACATGCATCATAAAAATGGAGACATTCTGTTCAAATGGAAGTGTTCTTGGTAAATAAAAGATCAGTAGCTGGTAACAGGCCAGACAATGACATATTTTAAGTGCTATAAAGGGTTTTATTCTTAAACTGAGATTGTCAGTAGGGGCTACTGAGCTGTTGAGCAGTGAAGCATTGTATGACACAGACCTGGCAAATGAGTAATTTCTAACTCCAGCAGTTTTCTAGGAGTCAGAAAAGCCGACCAGGTGTAGAACCTTCTCTGGAACCATATGAAAACAGTTGGATTGACCTTGTAAGAGATTACCTAACAAGTCCAGGGGGGATATACTGATGACCTACTGACAGCAACAAAGATAAGGAAGCAAGTGCATAGTGATACAAAGAAGAAGAGTAATGAAAGTAATTCTTCTCCATTCAAATATGACCAGTTGGCCACTGCAATAGCAACTGATGTAGATTTCAGCAAATGGACTGTTACACCATGCAATGCAAATTTTTGTAATCATTTACATTGTTGGACTTAAGGTCAGTGACGTGCTCAAAGGGATCTGTCCTCTGGGCACTCAGGTGGCCCAATGAGTCTATATAAAAGTGAGACAAAGCATAAGGAGCACAGTAAACTCTACAAGTGCTGCTGGAAACATCCACTTGTCATCTGGTTAGGATGAGCTTGTTCCAGAGAAATAATGATGGAGCATTTTCACAGTTTATGGACTGCGCCTGCTTCTCAGCCATGTGGGAAGTTGAAGAAAATCCTGCAGAACTGATGGAGCTTTTAGAGTTTACCAGAGGTATCAATAAAAACTACTGAGAGGTGCAAAGCACTCTAAGTCTTTTCAAGAGCATAGAAGCAAGTGCCACACCAAAGAACACTTTTTTTTCGCAGTAGTTCAACATTGACAAGCCTAAACAGATCCTTGAACAAAAAGAAAGTTAAAAATAAGCACATTACAAGGAATCTGTTATTTGAATTCCTTCTCCTTTTCTGGATCCATGAAGTCATGGCTGAATAACTGATACCAAGAGGAGTTTGGGCAGCCAAATGTTTGTATTGCTCTCACCTAAAGCAGTGCAGACATCTGGAATTCCACCATGTCTATTTCCCAGCAGAACAGAGACTGCTTGTGCATACAGAATGGTCTCAAGCATCCAGATCCAGGCAAATCCCAATATTCCAGACCAGATGGTGGCATGCTCAGCACATAAATGAGGGGGAAAGCTGGCTGGGGCCACTGCTCAGGAGCTGTTTGAGCATCAGTTTGTGAATGGTGAGCAATCCCATTGTCCATCACTTGTTTTGTGCACTCTTAGTCTTTTGTCAACATTATTATTATTATTTCTCCTTCCTTTTCTGCCCTACTAAATGATCTTTATCTCAGCCCACAGATTTAATGTTTTTTCCCTCCCCAGTTTTCTTCCACTGCAGAGAGAGCTAACAGTGGCTAGCTGCCTGCTGGGTTGAACTCCAGCACTCATACATATGAAGATTGTCATAACGCAAAATGTGTTTGTCAGACTATAGGAGGGTGCTGCTATTAAGGTTAGGCTACCAGTGAGCAAAGATTATAGTAATTCATGAGACTCTATGGACACAGAGCTAAGAAAAATAAATTCAAGGAAATAAAAACCTCTCAGATGGCACCAAAATATATTTCTTGCAGTGGTTCCTTGACTTTGAAGAGAACTTGTGATGATCCAGCCAGTTCTCATGGCTTCTTGTGAGGCATCGGTGGCAGAATGGTACAGGCTAGAGTTGGATGAAACTTTTAGTAAAGTAGAAGGGAATTACTGGCTAAAGTGGAACTAAAATAGAAAACTGGTAAGAGCTGGATCAAAGCAAAAATGTTGTTTTGTCCAACCAGGACCCATTTTTGTAGGCTGGGATGAAACACTGTTATTATTTTGTTAATATTGCTATTTTTTGGTTAATTATTCACTCCTGCTGTTAAATGTTGTTAGGGGTTTTTTAAAAAAAGTGCAGTTTTACAACAATTCAAAGTTTTAGTGAGAGAACTATAAGGCTGGATTTCCTCAGGATTTGTCTTTCTCTCCTTGTCTCGCTCTCTCCCCCCTGAAGTGATGAAAAGCAGGACAGGAGACAGAAGCTGAGGCAGTCAGTTGGTGGGAAACCCTTCACACTCCTCTTCTGCTAAAGCAAATTCTGTGTTGCCTTTGATCACAGGGAGGAGGTGGCCAGAAAATGAGTTGAGTCCTGCCTGTGTGTGCCGAGGTGGTGATTTACAATGTTCCAATAAGCCCTTTGAATTCCAGGCCAAGGTGTCTCCCCAAGGTGACTCCTTCTGCTGAGCTTCTCCAACTTCCCCAGTGGACTTCACCTTCATTACTGCATGTTAGAGATGCTTCACCTTATCAGAGGAGAAACACTAACATCAGTGTGCTGGAGATCCATAGAGGGACCATTTCTGCAGTGGCTCTCCTCTTCTTCCTTGATGGGCTGCCATCATTAGAGTAGGTGGCTTTGCAAAAAGATAAATCAAAGTCTTCTATAGCTTTTTTTGTCAGATCAGAGTAACTCTTTAAGTTCTGATGGATGAAATTGGGTCAAAAAAGACTAAATAAGGCTCCTAGTTCTGCTCTGTTCTCTTGTTAACAGAAAGATAGATAGGTTTGTATATGAAGAGAAAGGTTCCTGCTCATGGTGTATGGTAAAGGTCAGTGTCCCTTACATAGTATCACTCCCAGAATTAGGTCTGGCACTGGGATTCAAAAATCAACTTTCTCAGCAGATCTGGGATTAAGTTTGAGCTCATTGGGAAGACAAAGTTCAGCTGCAAAAACTCCACATGGGGTGCAGGATCTGTTTTGTGACCTCAACCGTGGGTGGTGGGACACAGTCCTGGTGTCAGTCTTTTGGCCACGTTTGATTGTAGCAAACCTCAGTCTTGATTTTCTTTTAGTTCTGCAGAAAGAAATGTAAAGCTCTGCTGCAGCTTGTGCTGCAGTGTTCAAAGGTTCTTCTGAGTGTGTCCGTTCAATGCAAAATTGCGCCAACTGCCAGTTAAAACTGCTCCTCATGAAATACTCTGTCACACCATTAAATGCTTAAGGAGAAATATGTATGGATAACTGAAAGTCTGTTCCATCAGCATATTTTTAAAAGTGTAAGAGCGCTCTTTGCCTCCTTAAAAGGTATTTTGGGGCTCCTTGTACAAGCAGGAGACCCACATAAAAACTGTCCTCTTTGAAGAGCTGCCTCAAGGGAGGGCAATTCTGTGCAACCTTCATGAGGTGGTTTTTGGGAGCTTCCTCGTTGTGGAGATCTTTCAACAAATGTTTCCTCTCACAGTGGTCAATGGCTCAAAGTCCAGATGGAGAGCAGTAACAAGTGGTGTCCCTCACAGGTTTGTACTGGGACCTGTACCTTTTGATATTTTTATCAATGATACAGATAATGGGATCGAGTGCACCATCAGCAAGTTTGCAGATGACACCAGGCTGAGTGGTGCTGTCAATAAGCCAGAAGCATGAGATATCATCCAGAAGGACCTGGATAGGCTGGAGAGGTGGGCCTGGGTGAATCTTGTGAGATTCCACAAGACCAAATGCAGGGCTCTGCACCTGGATCAGAACAATCCTCACTATCAATACAAGCTGGGAGAGGGGGTGATAGAAAGCAGCCCTGAGAAAAAGGACTTGGGGGTGCTGGTGGCTGAGGAGCTGAACATGTGCAGACAGTGTGCACTTGCAGCCCAGAAGGGCCGTTGTGCCTTGTATCAGAAGAAGGATGGCTAGCCGATTGAGAGAGGGCATTCTGTCCCTCTACTCTGCCCTGGTGAGACCTCATCTGNCCTATGCTAGGAGGACAGGCTGAGGGAGCTGGGGTTGCTCAGCCTGCAGAAAAGAAGACTCTGGGGGCTGGGGGGACCTGATAACAACCTTCCAGTGCCAGAAGGGAGCCTACAAGGGGGCTGGGGAGGGACTGTTTACAAAACCTGTAGTGATAAGTACAGTGGTTTCACATTACAGAAGGGCAGATTTAAATTGGGTGTTAGGAAGTTCTTCAGCGGGAGGGTGACTGAACACTGGAACAGGTTGCCCAGGCAGGTAGTTGAGGCCCCATCCCTGGAGATATTCAAGGTGAGGCCTAACAAGGCTCTGGGCAACCTGCTCTATTTGAGGATGTCCCTGCTCACTGCAGGGGAGTTGGACTACGTGACCTTTGGATGTTCCTCCCAACCTGGTGATTCTAAGATTTCTACTATTTAATTTTTCTGTGGGGCACTTAAGTACAAACCCTTAGGAAGTGTAAATCTTGATGGTGGCACTGGCCACGCTCCCTTCAGCAGAGCCGTGCTGATGTGCAGCTGCCGAAGGGCTGGACCCCTATTTAAAAAACCAGGATTTTCTCCACTCTGAATTTCTGACCATTTTTTTAACCTTTTGCTTAGAAACGAGTAGACTGAAATAAATAAATAAATAAATAAATAAATGCGTAAAGTCAAGACTATTATAGGATGTGGCTCTGTTTCTATGGAAACCTGATCTTTTCCTTATCCAGTTCTTTTCTCTTTTTCTCTGTTAGCCAATTTAACCTCTCTATCCTTCTAATAAAACTCCTTCTCATTAAGCACAGTGTTGCAGGGTTTTTCGCAGAGAAATGTGGGCAGAGACATATCAGCTTTTGCATCTGGTGAATTTAGAAAAAAATAAAAAAAGCAGAATCTGAGCTGTAGGGAAGGGTGTGGAGGAGGGTGAAAGTAGTGTTAAATATAATTGCATTAAAAATAAAAATCTGAATCAGTTTGGATAATCACTCTGCAGATCGGTAGCAGACTCACAATCCATAAGGCGGAATCTTTTCTTCCTGTATTTTTCATTCTGCTTCGCATTACATTTAGAGTTGCTCTGTCACTTAGGTGCACAACAACATGCAGTTGGGAGTAATGTGACGCAATGTCAGTTACATAATGATATGTGACCAACACCATTTAAAAGCAGAATTTGCTGGCTGACTGCTGCTTGATTTGCTGGTGTTGGAGGGGGAGTTGGATATTATGGCAGTTTTCTGTCTCTCATTTTCATTTCTGAGTCACTTTCTCAGCCACAGTGACAGGGCTTTCGCATCAAGAAGTGCCAATAAAGGATTCAATTCTGTTCTCAAAGCCTCCTGCTAATTAATTCATGCTCTGAAATGTACCTGAATGACAATGGGTGCTTCTGAGCTATCCCTGAGTGCTTCCTACTGGGCCAAGTTGCTCTTTCTGCTGTAACTTTGGGCACAGCTTTTGTCCTGCCTTCACTCCAGGTAATGATTTTTTAAAGTGGTGACCCTTGTGAGCACTAACATTGTTTTTCCCTCTCCCTCTGTTTTGTAACTGCTGAATAATGCAGCGACCTTCAGTAGCAAGGTGCTGATCTTCAGCTGAGGGCAGCAACGAAAGCACCTGAGCCAAGAGAAATTATAGAAATTTATACAAATATTCCTGCTGGTTTGTCACCCACAGCAGCTCATGGCTTTTAAGCACATATGGTGTAAAGATCTTGTCTCAGTAAGCTCCAGGCTGGTACTCATCTCAGTGTGGTCTTGGTGGCTGTACAAAGCTGTGATGTATTCTGCATAGAGAAGGGTATTCTATGTCAAGGGTGCAGCATTTTGACCACAGGTGAGATCAGAGGGTGTGAAAGCTCCATAGGGTCTTTTTTGTATTCTAAAATACTAATCAAGCTTATGAGGTGTACATAAATATTATCCATAGTGGAATTTATGATGGTGTGTCTTAAAGGAAGCTGTAGAGTAGTGGGGATGAGTCTGTTCAACCAAGTGACAAATAACAAGATAAAAGGAGATGGCCTCAAGTTGCACTAAGGGAGGTTTAGGTTGGATATTAGGAAGAATTTCTCTACTGAAAGCGTTATCAGAATGAGTTGCTCAGGGCAATGGTGAAGTCCTCTTCCCTGAGGGAAGTATTTAAGAGTTGTGTAGACATAGATCTTAGAGCTATGGTTTAGTCAAGGACTTGTCAGTGTTGGGTAAATGGTTGGACTGCTGACCCTGAAGGTCTTTTCCAATCTGGGAAATTTCTGTGTCATACAATGTCTTCTTTTCTCCTTCCTTTCATGCTCCTAACAGCTATAATCCCTCCTTTATTTTACCTGGTTTCTGGAAGTGGCTACCACAGAATTTGGTAACCGGATAACACACACAAGCAACCTTCTTCCAAAGCTTAGCGCTCCCACTGCCTTCCCTGACAGCAGGGAACTGCATCCAGCTCCTCTTCATCATAACAGCATATCTCTCCTCTTCCTTCAGCAACATCTCCTAGGAAAACTTCTGTGTCCAGGAGTGAGAAGAGACCAATCAGAGATGGTCACACTTCTAGAGCAGCTGTAAAACTGGTTTATATTTTGTCAAGCTCGTGGAGGAACTGGAAATCTAATAGGAGCAGTCTTGTCCAGAAGGACCTAGATTAAGCTGTCAAATGTACGTTATGTAACCACTGATCACCCAGCAGGTCATTATAGAGTCTGAAAGGATTAACAAGGACAGCTCTTGGGCTTGATATGTGTTTTCTGTTTACTGCCATTCAGCTTGCTATTGTGAAGGTTTTTTTGTTATGAAATGTTTGCTTATTTAGAATTCCAGCGAGCATTCAGATAAAGGTTAGAGTAAACCAGCTCTGAATATTGAACTAGCAATTTTACCGAAACGCATGCCTGAGATGACTGGTTTCACACAAATGTCACAAAACACAGGTATATTTAACTCAGTAGTCACTTGGATACGCTGATAAGGAAAATACGCCTCTTTGCTCCTGATAGAAATAAGACAGGAGCCCCCAATGTATAGTCTGACTGCTGTCTTTTAACAGAAAACACGAACCTTAAAGCTGAAAAAACGCACATTTTACAAAATACCACATAAAATTTCATGAGGTCAGAGGATGTGATTGGTGGCTTCTGAATATTCTGTATCCACTGTGATACATGTCTTGAGTGGTCTTTTACTCCTGTTCTCTTTCCTGCTTTTCCTGCCACTTTTCCACATTGCCTTTTGCCTCCTTTTTTTTTTTTTCCTTTTTGTTAAACAATGCCAAGAGAGCAAAATGAAGAGCCCTAATCTGTGGCATCTGCTGGAATATATTATCAAATTAAAAAATTTAGCAGCACCACAATAGCTACCCATTATGTCATAAACTTGAGATACCTGTGTTGTGTTGACTTCATTATAATGATTCCAGGCATGGTTAATTCCTTTAGGTGTGCTTAAGACCCAGTGATTTTAAATGTCTGAGCCAACTTCAAATTGACAAATGGAGATGAATGTCCTCCATCCCTCAAAACCCCTCATTTAGGACAGAAACTTCTGCTGCTCTTCTTTGAAATCTCTGCAGTAGTTGGTAGCTTGGCACTGAATTTTGCTGGCATGTCCACAAAACCCATCTCTCCATAGCAACAAGAGATGATGGTGGTAACAAATGCAGCTGAGCCATGCATGCACATTTTATTCTGTGGCTCTCTATCCAGTTCACCTGAAATGACTCTTCCTTTCACAGTCACTATGAAGCCACCATATAGACTTTTGGAGAGGAGCAGTACACTAAATTGCATAGTTAAGCTTCAGGAGATGTAGCTGAACTTATCCTTCCTATTTTTTGCCTTGAATAGCACTGGAAGGACTATGGGGAGGTGACCAGTTGGAGTATTGTGCCAGTTTAAATGTCTTTGTGCTTCTTTAAAAATCCCTATCTCATTTTTTGCTTCAAAGTCCCTTCTGAGCTCCTATTAAATCCATTGTCTCTTGCTGTCTCATTCCTATTTTAACACGAAGAGGTAGTCATGGACTTAGTTAATTAAAAGACAAAGATTGTAAGACGATGAATGCACAGGGACAACTGAAGGGCAGGACTGTTGCAATAGTTTCACACATTTCACTGGTTAATGCATAAATCTTTCTATTCCAAAATGTCAAACTGTTTTAGATAATCTTAACAGTTGTTCTCATTATGTCATTCACTGCCTTCCCTCTGTTGCTTTCAAGCTCTCTGAGTGAGTGCCTTGTGTCAAGAGGGTCTAACCTCCAGCCTGTGAACACTAAGCAGGTATAAATCCAGTGGCTACATCCCAATCACACCCTTTCCCAGGGGAACTCTGACTTCCCCTCTTGGCTTGAAACAGCTCATCCATAACATTTCAGTGCATCACACCTGCGTGTGGTTGCACTTCAGCTATGGATCTATTATCATAGATACAGAAAGGTAAAGGCTTTGCATCACCTCCCATCCTTGTTCCCTCTAGGGCATCCTCTGCTCCCCCATATCGGGGACCTTGTAACTGTAGCTTTCAGTCTGCAGCAGGCAAATCTTAAAAGCAGCTTCGCCATCTCAGCTGCTGAGAGACCTTACTGTATTCATCCAGATCATTATATCTTACACAACTGTGTAATGCACCTAACTTTTCCTTAATGATTGCTTTCTAATGTAGAGAAACATCCTTCCCAAATGGACTCACTCTGCAGCTAGAAACAAATGAGCAAGTGGAGAGTGAGAGTGACAAGGAAGCATCTGACCTCCCATTGTTTCTCGTCTCTGCTCAGGAGAGGGCCAGGAAATGTCACAAAGAGCTAATAACCAGGGCTTGAGGAACCGGTCAAGCAGCTGAGTCACCAGGTGCTTTTTTTTTTATCTTCCAGCCTGCAGTATTTGGCACACAGAATCTCCTCTGCTTCTGGCATTTATAAACACATTAATTAAGTGTGCTCAGACATATCTGAAAAAATCTGGATATTTATTGACACCAAGTGAACTGCAAAACAGAGTTGCTATATTTTTCTGCTTTCTTCCAATATATCTGCAGCTTCATTAGATCCAGCGTAAGACACAGTAACATACTGTGAGCAACTGAACTATCATTAAGCTTGTAATAATAGCAGAGACATCTGTCATCACTGAGCAACAGGTATGTCAGCCTTCCTTGCTGCTTCTCCTGAACAGTGGGTGAAAAGAAGGAGAATGATGCAACAACCAGTTGTCTCTTCAACAGACAAATTAAGCATTGCTCCTGTAGTTCTTTACTGTGGCAGCATCAATAGAGATACTCTCACATGCCACAGCAGTCGTGTGTGGGTTCATATCCAGAGAAAAGTTATTATTTTTCATTATGTCAGATTTATATATTTTGGTTCCATAAAAATAAAGCACTTCCCCTTTTTTGTAATATTAATGTTAAGTGTCTGTTTTGATGTGGGCAGTAGTGTAAGGTAGCATGAACCCAGAGTAGATAGTGCTGCCAGTGGAGACAATGGAATTACTCAGGCATTCAAACTTAGGTTTGGATTAGAATCTTAAGGTGCAATAATAAGAAGAGAGGAAACATGATTTCAACCCAATTCTGTTGTAAACAAGCTGAGCTACTCCTGAGTGCTCTATTCCCACTGAGAAAGTGTTTAGTAACTGTTGTATTTTTATTTGGAGCTCAATTTGACATGATCTTAAAATACTTAGAATCTTCAACAAGTCCTTTTCATTTATTGCTTTTCTTAACTTTTTTAAGATCACTGTGGCAATTTCCTGCATTCCAAACAAAAACGTTTTTTCTCATGTCCCTCTAAGTCTGGGCATTCTGTCCTGTACCAAATGCTACCACTGACGGACAGCTGGAGCTCCTTCTTTCAACCTAAGGTTTTTATTGTCTTGTAATTGGAACTTGTGTTATAAAGTCAGGAATCCCAAAATACCAGAAATACTAAGTGAATGTGGCCACGGCAGTTCTTTTCATAACAAATTGGGAGAAAGGGAAGAAAAGAGAAAAAAAATGTGGCAGTAGATTTTGTTTAAAGAGTCTCTTTAAAACTCCAAATGTCAAGAGAGAAATAGCTGAGGAGTTTCTTGACATTATTATCCTTAAAGCAATGAAGAAGAAAGAAGCTGCAACACCACAGAGAACTAGAGAGAGGAGAAAATGGAACTGCTCAAGGCACAGCCGTGTCCTGGATGTTATGCTCACGTGTCCCAGACCCCCCCCACCAAAGACAAGAACCACCTCAGTGGTTCCACAGCACTCAAAGCATGAGTGGAGCAACAGAGAGACATTTCTAGAAAGAAGAATTTCAAAATGCTTCTGCTTGTTGCTCCCACTGCTGTAATGTTTGAATCCTCTCCAGAAGCCCCAGTGATGAGTAGGAAAACTGAAGGAAGACTGTTTTGTAGGGCTATAGCTCAAAGCCATGCATGTGGGTCATAGGAGCCCAGGCTGACTCATAAAGAAGCTATTAAGCTCCTCAGTCTTTCAGGTCTGGTTATTAGGGAGCTGGAAGGAGTGATATTAGTACTATTCCTTGAAGACAGATTTAACAGCCTTCACAAGCCTCATCATTTCTCACAGGACACTCTGCTAGGGCAGGTCAAGCTTTATAATCGCCAGGTTTCTAGCTAGAGTAATTTCCTAGATCTATTTGCCTGCTCAGAGTCCATCCAGCCCCCCATTCTGGCAGTGCTGTTATCCTGGTTTTAAGCAAGGCTCTCTGCAGATAAGGTGGGCTGCTCTTTTAAGAGCCATTTGCAGGATTACACCCAAGGGCCTCATGCTGTCAGCTTTTCATTGCAATTAGAGGTACTGGGAATGAAGCTCTTTTTTCTTGACTGATCCAAAGGTGAACAAATAGAATAAGGAAAATCTTCTGAGTCCTCTCTCTCTGAGCTGGAGAGGAATGTGGTTGATGCATGGAGTATGGATGGGAGCACAAGGCATCTGCTGGTCAAGTGGCTTGTGCACCCACTGCCTTGTAAGGCAGGAGATGTTTCTCTTGTGCCATGAGGTTAGGGGATCTAGCTGCGTGAATTTATGGGATTAGATGATCTGGGTTTACCTACTGCCTGACTGCAAGTACAATTGCAATCCTGCCTCTTTTTCCACCCTTCCTTCCTTTCCCATGCATGTGCACATGCTGCCTTGTTTTCTTCAAATACAGATTTGGTCTCTGTTTATGCAGGGTACACATGTATTTCTGTCAAGTTGGAAGCAATCAAATGGGATGCACCAGACTTCTCAAAGCAAATACAAGATGCTTGCTGCAGTTCCACTAGAACTTAATGTAGAATCCAGTTTTCAATCTTTTCCTTAGGAACCATCTCAATCAAACTTTCCAGAGCTCATATCACAATATTTCTTCCTAACAGTGCTTCAAACACAACAGTATGTGGCATTTCTGTACACACCGGTATTTCTTACATAGTGACATAAGTTAAGGTGTGTGGTAGTTTTGATAGAGGTGGGTGTCTGAGGTTACCCAACCAGCGTAACCTGTGTGTGTGATGTGTTCTGCAGTGTTCAGACTTCAGTGGTAAAGAGATACAGCTTCTGCTGCTGCTGCTCACTGTGAACAGCAAAAGACCTGCCTAACCTTTCCTTGCCCTCTGAAAAGCACAAAATTATCATTGGGTATTAAATTTAGACTGCACAGCTCTTGTGGATCTGGGACAGAAGTGTTTTTTTGACTCTGCTGCTTTAGGTGTAGCTTTGGTCTGTTTAGTAATTACTGTTTAACTCTTTGGGGGTTTTGTCTCTGAATGGATCAGTTTGGTGCAGTCAGATAAATAGGATTATTGGAAAACCAAACCAGAAATCAATAGATAGTCTTAGGAATGAACATTTGGTTGGTGGGTAAGAGAAGCCAGTGATATCACCACACTGATGCTCTTAGTCACGAGGAGTATTATCTATTAGGAGACGTTTTCCTGATGTTAAAATGTGAACATTTTACAACCTGAGCCTTTTGCACTGCAATTTTAGTTTGGGAAACCATCAGAAAGAAAGGCAACCAGATGAAAACAGTGGGTTTTGGTTTTGTACTGCACTTGTGAGTGAGGTAAAAAAGTTTAGATGGGTTAAAATCAAGATGCGAACTTTCAGTTTTGAGCCAAAATAATTCTGTGTGGGGCATGGACATGTACTTTTCATTTATTGGTGGCTTAAATTGATTTTAGTTTTGGCATGTTCAAAATATGAAACCAAGTTTGAAATACTCACTGTTACCTTCCCTCTAATTTCAAAAGTTGCTTCAATTTCTACCAAACTTATTGGAACAGGAAAGGATAAGATACAACAGAAAACAATCTAATACAATATCTTTCCTGTGTGGGTAGCTAAGGGACTTGAAATCACATCAAGGTTTGATTTATGATAGTAAAGGTGATGAGTCTAAGCAAATTATCTGGATAGGGAATCATTAGAGGACATTCAGTGCTATCAGTGGGATCTTCTTTTACCTGTGTTTTCTGATAACATTTCAGAAATACTCAAGAGACACCAGCAGCTTAAGACCTGCATCTATTCATAACTCCAACAGGCTCTGGCTATATTATTATTTGTTATTTTTATTACACTATTGCCTAAATGCCAACTGATTCACAGCTGTTGCCAAAAAAAACCCAAAACCCAACCAAAAAAAATCAAAACAAGTTAGAATCTTTTTTACTGGCAGCATCTTTCCTACATTACAGGAGTTTATGGCAGACATTTTGCAATCTGGGTCACTGCTGAGGTGAAATTCCTCCCTTCTCCTTAAATAGCTGCTGTTAAACCAAGTTCCAGTCCATCACACAGAATGCCAGAGTCACACCGTGCTGTGCTATACAATGTTATTAAGAGCTGCCTTCCACATTCCCTCTGCCATTTGACTTTTCCCTAGGGATGTGGGTTGCAGATACAATGGTGTGATTTAATACATTTAGGCACACGGTGATCCCAGAAGGGTTTGCTGAGGAACTTACCAGTGAACTATGCTGCTGATATGCCTCAGCAAACAGTGGGGAAGAAGGCCAAAGCAGAAGGTTTGGATTCTGGCTTGAAGTCATGGGGATCACACTTTTTCTTTCTTCAAAAATTTATACTTCACCTGTCAGGCAGCTCTTGGAGGAGAAAGAATGTAAGTGGATTATATACTTCAAGGAAGCAGCGAGTATATTTAGCTGCTGCTGATTCTGTAACTTTTGTTGCTTTATGTGTGGCTGCCCATCTATTCTTGCCAATTACGGACGCCGTGCTTTGACAATAGCAGGATGAGATTCACAGCTACACAGTCACAGCTTGATACTTTGCAAATGAACATTCATAGAATGCTTCTCACCGTCTTTCTTATAAAAAACCTGGCACTTGCAATCATACACTTTTTAACAAATGCTCTGCCTGCATCTCCAGTTTCCAAGTTTGCTTTGTGGTCCTAAGGGAGCATCTTTGCGCTGCTAAATGGACCAAAATTACAATGAGAGAGAGGCAAATGATGTCCTCTTATAAGCAGGAGTAGCTAACAAGGTTATTAAATGAAGATATCATTCATCTGATTCACCCTTTGAAAAATACTGTTAATCTAGAATTGCCAACCATATCTGCTCCAAGAGCTTTCCTAGCGAAAAGTTTGTATTTCCTGTGGATGAATATGGAACATTAGCATAACAAAAAAACCTCAAGGCGAGAAGAAATGCTTCCCTGACCTTAAATCTACCGTAATTTTTGCTGAAAAGGTGGTGGGGAGCGACCAGTCAGCAGACAGACTTCCAGGGCTGCAGGTCACAGGAGGCTGAGGTGGTGTCTCTCTCAGGGCTGTTAACCACTACATCTCGTTTCTATCTCATGTCAATCTTAGAGTAACCCTGTACATATTTATTTCAAGTCTTGTCTGAGTGTCAGATGAATTTTAGCTGAGTGCAGGGGGTTAAATCTGCTGGGGGAAAAAAACCTACCCCCCGAACAGGGCATTTAGTTTGTTTTGGTTTCTGGTGTTGACTCCAAAGGTACCCTTGGAGTAGTACCTTCTCCCTTTGTTTTAGTCAATCGCTACCATCATGGTTGTGTGGCTGTAGGGCAGGGTGATCCTCACTCTACTGTTTCTTCTCTTCCTTCCTGTTCCTGCAGATCTCAAGTTTCTTCTCTCCCGCTGCATCCTCTCAGCATCATCCAGTGCACCCTGGAGTCAATCATAGTCTCGCTAATGGAGGCTGACCCTATCTCCTTCCCAAGAGCTGTTTCCTCTTCCTAGGAGAAGCAAGACAGATTTTTTCATCTAAAGTGAAGCTGGGTTGCAAGGGAAGACAAAGTCTGCACCTAGATCCTCCTTGATACCATTGATTCCGGAACTTCTTCAAACCCATCAGCAAGCCCTTCGTGCTCGCACACTGTCAGGTTTTCTCCGTGACTCCATCACAGACCGTCTCCTGTTTACAGAGGTAACTTCATTTGAACAAATTGCATCCCTTTCACTTTCAGGTTCCTACATGGGACCAGCTGTCCATAGTAAATGCACTGAAACAGATCCTCATGAGATTCTCTAGGGTTTCCATTATGTCTTTCGCAATTCACGCTTTCCAACAAGCTGCTCTTCTATTTAGCCCAGATAGTCATAGAGTCAGTAGCTGAATTTCATAGTTTCCATAAATGATTCCAGGTAAGAGCTGTTTCTGTAACATAAACCCACTTTAATGTGTCATTGACTATCAAAAATGAAAAGGCAAAATCTTCTGATACGTCCATTGCTTACCAGACCTGGAGATTATAATCAGAGAGATAAATAGAATTTGCTCTGTTTAGAGTCAGAAATACCACTGAAGGTACAGTGGTAAGTAATGGAATCATAGAATAGTTTGGATTAGAGGGAGCCTTAAAGATCATCTAGTTCCAACTCCCTGCCATGCGTAACATCCCAGTTTGTAACAATGAAAATGATGAGGTGCTTGAGCATGCATTTGTCCTTGTTTGTGAAGAAATAGCGATCAGTAGTGGTATTGATGTGACAAATTTTCTATAGAAATCGTAGGCATAAATAGTTCTCTAAGGAGAAACTATATTAATAGTCAACTCTTTCGAAAACCGAATCAAAACACGTTCCTTTTGTGATTGTAAAGTACATTCTGCAGCCCTAATTCGCACAAAACTGTTACTGGCATCGTGTTTCCCCTGACAACAGAGAGGAAGCTGTAATTCTTTATTTTACTGTAGTATTACAAATCTGAGTACTTGAACAATATGACTGATGTAGGTATGGGCAAGTTCTGTGGTTAAATGCTAGAGCTGATGGAGAAAACACCTGTAAATAGATATTATACGCTGATTAAGTTTCTCACATTCAGGTTTTAACAAAGAAATGTTTTCCTTTTAAAATTTATATTGGAGCATATTATTAAGGACATTTTGATATTAACCCCCCCCTTTTTCTGCCACTGGGAACGATATGACTATCATCTAACTTGTTAGCTCTTTTTCCAGTTCCTAAAATGTTTACTCTTTTCAGCCATGAAAATCAACTTTTAAAAACTTAGATTGTTGGCTGTGGTTTTAAAATTTTTTCCTCCCTTTTATTACTCTTCTCTGTCTAACTGAACTCTCCGATGATTCAGAAGATGCGAAAAAAAAATTAGTTATGTTCACTGAAATGCTTGTAGTTACAGAAGAAGAAAATAGAATGAAGAGTCTTGAAAAATCCTGAAACCCACAGAAACCAGAGGGACTTATTTAATTTTCTATAAGATATCCCATTAAAACAAACAAAGAAACCCCAAAACAAAAGCTAAAATAGCAATTCTTAACCAAATCTTGTTCTTGACACAATCTCATTTTGTATAGGAAAAAAAATAATTTCCAGATGACAGTTTTCAACTGCAGCCGTTTGTTGTTGTAGGAATGACAGAACAATTGGAGCAGTGAAGCTTTAAACTATTGTTCTTTTCCTCGGGGTAGCCTTGAAAGAATACATTCTCCCACTTACCTGGGGTGAACACGTTTTTAGCAGACTCCTAAAATACAATTTCTTTTTCATTGACATCAATCATCAGGAATAAATATCTTGATTCTCACCTCTCCTGGAGTCATCACCAAATACGGAGGGTAAGAAGAAATGCTGCCAGACACTGAAAACGATGGCAAAATTCTGTGTAGTGAACACTTCGCACATATGTGTGTCACACACCTGTATGACAAATTTGTGTGTCCTGTGAGACAGTAAAACTCCACAGTGGTCACAGTTAATGAGATTCAACAGGGAGCTGAGGGGATTCTGTTCTGTTTCAAAATCATGCTTGCCACACCTATAGATCAGTATTTGCAAACCGTGGGTTCTCAGGCAGAGTTAGACCATCAAAGAAAGCAGCCTTTGCTTTGAAACAATCACTGGGCATAAAGATCAGATCAGACGAAATAATTAATATGCAATAATAGTATCTAGATGGGCAGCTGAGGGGTTGGGAATCCATTTGCTAATGCTTGGGAAATGTTTTCGTCATTAAAGAAAAACTAACCCTGAGACAAAAGCTGATTGCAACTTACAAGGACAGACTGGCTCACTGTGTAGCAGCAAAACTCAGTGCAATTGTCAGTCCCACAGCCATGGTTAGGTTTCCAGTACAAAGGTCCTATTTATGGAGCTCTACATTGTGTCTTTGGGATCCCAAAGGCTCTAAATCTAACAGACCCCAAGGATCTAAATCATCTTGGATTTCTGTGATAAACCAAGCTAAATAGATCAATGATGCAGCTGAACTCTCACGTTTCAGATTCCTGCTCTCTCGTGTACTGCATCTCTTCTCTCAGCCTGTCAGCGCAGCCTGTGTGTGTGTGTAGCTGCCACCGAGTGAGCTGCTCTTCCCCTTATGTGTCTGAAGTCTCAGAGACCGCTGAAAATGCTACGTGATGGCTTGCAAGGCTCTGGGTGTGTGTATGTATGTGTGTGTGTACAAGTGAATATATCTTGTTTTGACTGGGCTTTTGCCAAGAAAGATTGGACCAAGTGATCCTTGATGTCCTTTCCAACCTGGGATTCTGTTATTGTAGGATTCTGTGATTCTATGATTTATGCCAGTGCTTGGACAGACAAAATAAATGGTGATTAAACTATTTCTCTTGGAAATTCTTATTTCAAAAGCCAGGCTCGAATCACAACATGACCCAAATGCTTAAAGGGGCAGGTGGAAATCTTCTGGCATTTGAAAGCAGTGCTTGAATACTGAATTTTTAGCATTTGAGTTCCCTACAGCTGTTAAAATAGATGCTACCAGAAATACCAGTATGAAATCTCCAAGCAATTCAGCAAACATCCGTATTTAAAACAGGCAGGCTGAAAAGTGTTCCCTCTGTCTGAATTCCCTCTTTGGAAAATGATTTCTACAGGGTGAAGTCAGAGTATCACTCACTGTCTTTTCTGCTCTATGCTCTTTATTTTTTTCTGATGAGGGCAGCATTTAGAAGCAGTTATGCAAGTAAACAGAGAGGTTTGTCATTAGTGAGGCTTGTTCTAGAAGTGCAAAGTTAGTCACCTAAACCTCTCATTCATAATGTAATGAAGCTCTTGTTTAATTTTAAATTGTTTCTAGTGTAAGACACCTGGTATCTGACTTGCAGCTCAAGGTATTTATTTTCCCAGGTCGTATTATAAAGATTTTGCTCTCAAAAAGACTGAAAAGAAAGTCTGGTGCACATACACACCAAGAGATGGCTGAAATTATTTAGATCAACAGTGGGAAGACCTTAACTAGAAACATTACTGTGCCTCTAGGACACATATCTGTGTTTTCTGGAGGGTACAAGCATCTAAAATGGTCCCTTAGCTCCTTAGGCTTGAGAGGGCTGCAGATACTGAAACCTCTAAAAGACTTAAGGCGAAGCAGGGAGACACTGAGATTTAGCACATCCCAGCTGCTCCTGAAAGAGTGTAGACCTGTTCTCCAGAAAGAACTGAGGGAAAATCTACTTCCCTAGACTGAAACCGATCTTGCAGAATACCTCCCTGAGACTCTGAAGGCATCTGAGTTCTTTGCGTGTTTCCAATCCCTCATGTGAGTGCCCACATCTCTCTTAAGTTTTATACTGTGCTTTATATGGTTTGGCTTGTACCCAAGACTTTCATCTGAATGTTTAGACCACTGATGGAGGCAAATGTCAGTCAATATAAAACCTTTCAGGGTGTCTTTATAAAACCAGGGGGAGCACAAATACCTTTCTCTGTCCTTTGTGGGTTATCTTGAAGATACTAAGAGGAAATACTCCAAGAGCACTTGAGGAGGTATACTGGCATTAGTTAGGTAGGAGTCAGTATTTTTAGCCCAAAGTTGCAGCTTTTGAAAATGCACTGCACTATTTTAGTTTAAGAAATGCACCGCTTCTAACTACATCCAAGAATGACTGTTGTGCTTCTCTTAGCCCATATTTGCTTTGATATCACAAGAACAAGACCAGCACAGTTAATACATCATCATACTCGACCATACAAAATTAAACCCTTGACAGAAACGTTATGATACATAAAAAATTAACTCTAGGCTCATGTATGCAAAGCTTAATTATGCAGGTTTCAAATCTCATCAGAGTCATTGTTTAACTGCTCTTCCCAAGAGCTGAGCTGACTAAACTAGGCTGACTCTTGAAACGTTTTGTGTCTGTTGTTTATTTTAAGACAATTTTCAATACAGTAAATGCTTCAGGATCACATTCAATTTCTTTGTCCTGAGCTAATGTTGCTATGAGGATTTTGCTATTTAGGCAGATGTTCTATAAACACAAATATGAATGAAGTAAGTCTCTTGAGCCTACAATGAATAGTAAACTGGCATTGCTTTCTTAAAGCTCATGGGGGCAGATTTGCCTTAGTAGAAGAGTTTGCTCATCTCATTTTGAGAGTGTGAGTCTAGGTGAAGAACATCCTACTCAGGAAACTAGGAGGTTTGAGTCTGCATAAACCTGTCTGGCAAGAGAAGTAAACACTCACTTCAAGAGTCTCTGCTAATGCTTGGGGATTATTTTCTTAACCAAGAAACCAGAAAGGACACTGGATGCTGTTCTGAAGAGATGTTCTAAATGTTATTATTCAGTGACCACACAGATGTTTTAGAAGCATAACTGTTCCAAGACACAAATAACCAGCTCAAGAAAGTAAGAAAGTCTGTGTGAAAATCATTTGAGGCTCTGAAATAATCCATGAGGTAATGTGATATATATATATAACTTCTAAAAAGGAGAAGAAATCATGTTACTTCCAGAAGGATCAACTCATTGGTCATTCTTAATACTAAGCTGAAAGTGAAGGGATGGTTTTACTTTATCACCCATCCTGCTCATGCTTAAATTACATTACTGGGGAAGTACCAGTGACCATACTTCTGTAGCAGGATGGTGGTCTGTCAGGGTGTCAGTCCTGCTAATAACTTCTCTGTCTCAGTACCTCTTTCCTGTTTTAGGAACCAATTTCATAACAGGAACATTTAAAATGCATCTGATTTACGTTTTTAATCCTCTGCAGCAAATACCAATGATGGGTACAGAACCTGGCACACTTTAAACGTTGTTGAAGTGCTGCATAAGGGGTTTAGCTGTCTGAGTCCCATTAAGGTATATGAGAACCATATGGCCACATCCCCAAGTATCACTTGAAAAATGTGTGTGATTCTGTTTGTAACAGAGACGGGATTTTAAAAGTGATTTTCAGTGCTCCTCTTTGTAAAACTGTCTCAGGTTTTAATTTTCTGCATTTAACTCCTGGAAATTCTGTAGAGCATTCTGGAGGCTGGATTCTGGGACATGTCCTGCTACTCACTATGTTAAATTTTCCTGCTACTAACCAAGTCGACAAATCTTCTGCAGAAGTTCATCTAGCAATGTCTCATTTGGGGTGTTGTGAACACATAGCCTGACTCTATTCTGAACATTAACAAAAGTCTTGGATACATTGGCACTTCCCTTGAAGACACGAGGAGGTATGTGTTTACCAACCAAGGAATCTTCATCATCTGCATGCTGAAAAGTCTTCTGAAATGGAACCTCACGGTTTCCTCTGACTATAATGTGCTATTGAATGTTGTCTTCCTGAATTGCCAGATAGCTTTTAGAAAGACTAAGGTAAGGCAAAACGTCAAATGCCCTGTGCCATATTAGATATCTATATATGCTAGCGTCTTGCAAGGTCCATGCCCTATGGCTGTCAAAGCATTTCCCTGTTAGTTCTGCTTCTACTTTTATGCTGTCCAGTATTGCATGAACCAACAGGAAAAGCTTTATATAACAAGAGAAAGACAAGAACATGGCAGGAAAGGATAAGGCATAGCTTGTAACTGGAGAGGATGACTGACACTTACTGCATCCAGTGTGTTTTTCCTTTTGCTACTTAGTCCTTGACTCCACTCATATGTGCTATGACAAAAATCAGTATTACCTCCTTATGTAGCAGAGATCCTTTTGTGTGTATCCGTGAATTATAGGTATGTAAGCACCTTTGTGCATCTTCAAAATAAAGGCTGAGGCTGAATTTTGAATGTAAGATGAAATGTGGGTAGCTCCATGTACATAAAGCTGTTGGTGTATTGCTGTTCTGTGTTTAGATATGACCCTTACACACACGCTTTTCCTGCTGAAAGGAGGGTCTGCCTGACATTTCAGTAATAGTGACTAGACAAGAACAAAAAGAGGAAAAAAAAAGAGATTATGTGATTCCCCTGAGTTCCTCTACGTGTCTCCTGGACACACTGGTAGTCTCACTGGCATGAATGAACTGAAAACATGCCAGGGAGGCCTCCAGAGACATCACTTACTTCCTTGCTTGTCAACCTGAACAATCCTTTTATTTCCGTAGTTCCTGGATATGAGACAGAGTTTTGCCCCTCTCTGCTCTCTGTTCCACTGTCTGCCTCTTCATTTCCACCCATCCCAGCCAACATGCTAAATTCCAGCAGCAGGTTCTCAGAAAGGCCCCAGACGATGGACAAATGCCCCAGTTCTGTCAGCATCTGTGCTAACCTTGAAACCCTACCTGGGAGGCCCAGTGCAATCAAAAACTAATCAGTGGGATCAAGCTGGGATTTGATCTTGGGAGCCTAATAGGAGGAAAAAAGATGACTGTACAAACACGGTGTGGCTTTCACAAGGGGAGATGTGCAAAGCCATTCTTAATCATCAGCATCTCAGCAGAGCAGCGATGGGAGGACCAAGCAAAGCTCATCACCATCTGCGTTAATCCAGTTAATTAGCAGGAAAGGACAAAATCCTCTGGAAGCACCTATGTGATGGGCAAGCCCTTTTCATATTTCATGAGGGTGACTGGTTTAAAGGTTTCAGGCAAAACCATGCCTGTGTTGCTTTCAGGAGCTTTCTCCTCCTGTTTTGCTGAAGCTAGGACATGTGGCAGGGTGTGTGGGGCTGGAAGGTGACGCAGGGGTAAAGAGTGTCCAGGCAACAGGGCTGCAGGGAGACAAGGACTTGAGCTACGACCTACGCAGTCTGTGCGATTTTTTCTCTCTTCTGCCTTGCTCTTTCAGCAAAGGGGAAAAAAAAAGTGTCACAAAGGAACAGACTGGCAGACATCTGCCTCTTGCCTTATTTATTTATTTCTTTAAAAAAAATAAAAAAGGGGAAGGGTATGGAGCCAATTCTTCACTCCAGAGCCCCCATTCCCTTAACAAACCAAATGGTGGCTGTTGGCAGGGTATTGACAGCTTGTTAATGAAGGAATTCTTGACAAAATGACAACCTGTGTGGGATGCCGTGTGAAGACGAATCCACCCACAAACCAGTACTAAGTAATTAGGAGGTGGTGAAAATAGCAACTACTGTTGGGGAGAAGAAGAAGGGGGTGAGGGGTGGGGAAAGATTTCCTAAATTAATTATAAAACCAATTCTGGTTTGAAAAGTATCCCTCTTCCCTTTCTCTGAGAAGACACAACAATTTCCCCTGAATTGTCTCATCCTCCTAGTTTCTCTTGGTGGGCCAAAAGTGCATCTCAAAAGACTGAGCCTGACAACTGTGAATCTAGTGCTGCATTCTCTGCAAATATGATGAGCAAATGAAGCCCTAATGAAAATCAAACAAAAAGTTGCCCCTTATGCTCCCCACAAGAAGCCCAGCCAGTTCATCTCACTGTTTTTCTCTTGATTTTTGTCTGTTTGCTTCATGCGGGTGGGTTAAAGCCCTGGGAGGAGGCTGGGGGATGAAGCAGCCAAAGCAAAATGAGTTACAGAGCAGGTCTTATAGAAATGGCACATTTGGTAACAGTAGCTCAGCACCATGGTCCTGCCACAGCAGCAGGTGCCACGTTCACAACCACCAGTATCCGGTACTGTAGACCACTGGTTATCAGCAGCTGTAGCAAAGTCTATGGGATGGTGACAAGCTTTTTATCAGGGGCTGTTGTGGCAGGACAAAGGGTGATGGTTTTAAACTAAAGGAGGGAGATTCAGACTAGACAGAAGAAATTTTTTTATGCTTAAGGGTGATGGAACCCTGGCCCAGGTTGCCCAGAGAAGCAGTAGAAGCCCCATCCCTGGAACCATTCCAGGTCAGGTTAGACCGTGGGGCTTAAAGCAGCCTGCTCTAGTTTAGCATGTTGCTGCTCAGAGCAGGGGTATTGGGCTACATGAGCTTGGAAGATCCTTCCAACCCAAACCTAAACCATCCATTCTTCTCCCTGTATTGAGCATGACCTCATGATAATTTAACTGAATATCTCAGAAAAAAAAGAGCTGGTTTACACAAGAAGAAAAGAATTTGTTTTTAAATATTAATTTCTTTCTCCCAGAGGCTAAAAGCTTTTAAATGAAGTGTGACATTCAACATGTCACTGAAATTAAATGAAAACAGGAAAAAAAAACCCCAAAAAATCCCAAACTAGGGAATTTTGGACTTTTTTTCTTAAATGAAAATGGAATTTTGTAAAATTCACCTGTTATTTTCCTTTTACTCTGCTTGTTTTTTTCCCACCTTGTGAAAGTGGGAAGCTTCTGGTAGTGATGTTTACTTCATAGAGTTAAAGTTTCAGATATACGAAAGAGCCTGAAGGGAACATTATTTCTCTTCCATTTTAAAAATAATCGGTAGAAATTAATAATTTGTAGCCTTGAAAGAGCACTCAGACAGATGAACTTCTTTCAATTCTTCATGACTCCGTTGTTGAATGAACTGACTTAGATGTATCTCAGGTATTACTCAGGTAAGTCATTCCCCATTTGTGGCTTTTCTAGTCACACTCTGTTTAAGGATTAGAAAAGCTACAAATAAAAAACTGTCTGAAGAATTATTAATTGACTCTTGAACTGAACAAATAATGAGAGACCTATGCGTTTAATGATATGAAATATGTTTGAAAGGAATAGACCTTGAGTTGTTTCCGGTTTACTGCATAAGGTCAGGAGCAGCCATAAGAAAGAATACTTGAAAGGTTAAAGGCTTCACTTTCCAGAGAGCTGTCAGGGCAGTTAATGTTTCAATAACCTGCTGTACCAGTGTGGGGCAAGAGCCAGGTCACGAATATTTTACTTTTCTTCAAGTAAACTAACAGTGCTATGGAAAAATAATTTATGCGCTAGTAGGCACTCTCGATTCGCCTCTATTGTTTGTTTGCCTCAGAGTGATGATGTATGTTTTCTCATCCCACTCAAATTTCAAAGACAGCAAACCAGGTTTTGATGCTGGATAATTATGGTGCTCAGTAGCATCAGGAAATTAAGGGAAGGACATAAATGAGTGTTTTATACTGTGGATAGTCGATGGGTTTTGTGATGTGGAGTGTGACAAGACTGATTGGTGAAATTTTAAGCCATGCAAATGTATTGGACATTTCATAGCACTGGCTTACAAAAACCTTGTTTTACACAGGATGAAAGTCATGGAATCATAGAATCGTTTGGGTTGAAAAAGATCCTTAAGATCATGGAGCCCAACCATAAGTCATTTCTGTTTCATTTCTGTCAGCTGGATTAAAGTTTTTGAGGTGTTCTTATGACAACAGGATAGAGAAATTGCTCTAAAACACTTGTATGCAGAGAACATGGTGAATCTATACACTGCAGATTGTGATCTTCTTTCTTTTAGGAGGAATTACTCAATCTTTAATGGTTGGACTTGATCTTAAAGGCCTTTTCCAAGCTAAATGGTTCTATGACTCAACGTTCTGCCCACAATACAGGGCCACAGGAAAATATAGTCAAAGGAAATATAACCAAATACAAACAAAACAGAGCTCGTGAGATGATGACTATTTAAATAAAGTATATCATAATAACTCAGAACACTTATGAAATTACAGACTGGTCTGCAGAAGGTAGTCTTTTCTTCACATATGAAAGTTCTTTCCCATTTGCTTCACAAATGGAAAAGATACTGTATCAGACCCCTTTGTACTAGTGCTATCAATTTAGGGCTGACCTAGTGAGACTGAGTTAGGGAGAAGCTCATTTGGAGTGAGGACGACTGTGAGATCTTTCTCCTGAGGTCATGTTCTACACCTTCAGGATGCAACAGTAGACTAAGTGGCAAATATTGAGGCTACACTCCCCTCCTCAGGGGGAATGCTGCTGTCTGTGCTATTGATGGAGCCTGACCTCCTGCTGATGGTACCTGTGGAGGAAGTGGAACTAGCACTCATTTCAGTGGAAAATGCTCTTCAACAGAAGTAGATTGGAGCTAGTGCTCATCACTGCTACAGAGGTGATTGTCAATGGGGCTTTGCTCCTCTGACGTGCTAAGTAAGACACATTTTCTATGTCAAGGTCTTTGCACGCTAAGCCTCGGCATGCTCGGTCTTTTGTTTTATCAAACTGTCAGCAAGGAGCCACACACCACAAATTCTTTTCTTGCTCCAGGGACTTATTTGTCCAAAAGCAATCTGAAATTCCAAGTAACAGCACATGTGAAAGAGTTGGAGCATTGTCAGAAGAGAGATAGATATGCACAAGCAACTTGGGCTACGCTAAACTCACTCAAGTGGGGTTTGTTCAGCTGCTAAACAGCAAACAAGTGATGGGATGAGACCTCTTCCTTTCATTTTAACAAATTGCTGCATTTCTTGTGCTAAAATAGAAGGATTTTCACAGCCTGACAAAGTTTACCTATTAGTACCCCGTTACCTAGGTTCCCTTTATGCTTAGGTGCTCAGAAAGGCACCCGAGGTGCAGCACAATAAATTACATTCTTGAAAGATCTTTCTGTTGTCTTGTAGCTGAGAAAATGTTTTATCAGTTGGCATTTAAAGATCACCCTGCTAGATTTGATGTGGAGTAGCAATAACTAGCCAAAGTAGAAGTAGTTTAAATGTGTCTGGGTTTTAGGACACTGCAAAGAGTAGTGTAATATTTGCAGACTGGTTATTTAAACTTACATCAAGCTGCCTTTTCCATCACCAGCCAGCACTGGTTTCCATGCTCTCATGGGCACTGACACATGCCAGAGTTACTGCATTCTCACCAGTGCTTACTTATTCCAGCAACTGGTGGTGGCTGAACAGATTGGAAACTGGGATCTCCCCTTCCTGTAGTTACTTAGATGAACATCAAGAGATGATACAGATGACAGAAGCTGCACCAGCAGCAGAAATGTGGCAATAACTTACAAAACCTCCAGAGGACTAATGGCACTGTGCTGAATTGTTGTTATACCTTCAATATAACTTACAGCAAAATAATAAAGACCTAACTAGAGTACGTAAATAAAAATGAGAAACTGTACAGCAAGGCAAAGAGAAGAAAAGGAAACTGTCTGAAGAGACTGCAGTTCTGCTGCAGGGATTTTTGACTCCCAGGCACATACTCAGCTCCATCCTTAAGACCCTACTGCCTGATTCTTATTTAGAATGAAATGTATGTTGGCTCATTCACTTTACTTATTCACTTTAATCATCTCACAGCTCCTTCTGCTCCAGGGCATTGCTAGTGGACATAAGATTTATAATTTTGAGAAATCTGGAGCCTGGCAATGGGTGAATTGCTGTAGCAACTGTTCAGGTGTCATTTCATAGCCTTAGATCCTCTGATATAGACCACTGGACATTCTGAGCTAATAGAACCAGAGCTCGTTTAGCAGTCAGTAATATATAGTTGTGAAACTCTATGTTGCAGTGATGTTATTAGGATAAAAAATAGAGCCAGGAGATGTTTGCTCTGGCTCAACAGCAGAATATCAATATTTTCAGTAGCATTATTAGTATTTATTGAAAATCTTTTGTAACACTCAACAAGCTTACACAGAGGTAATTTACATTGGATAATTAAGATTCCAAAAACTATATATAGATGGATACATGCTAGTGATGCTAAGATCCTGATTGTAGTAAAATATAACACTGTTCTAGAGCATTTTCTGTCTTTGTTGATCGCATGCCAACAGAACAAGAAGGTTTTTACACTTGTTTCTGGGTCTCACTGGTTATGAATTCTACGTTGTGCCTTAAAATTAGTCTCATTTTGCACAACTGAGGTGATCCCATCCAGCCAAATAAGATGGAAGTTACATGTTATGAAATGCTGAAGCTCATATTTTGCAAAGTCACAGAATTGCAGAATTATTGAGGCTGCAAAAGACCTCAGAGATCATCAAGCCCAGCTTGTGACTTGACATCACCACATCAGCTAGACGGTGGTACTGGGTGACACATCCACTCTTTTCTTAAAAATCTCTAGGGATGGACATCAGCAGGATGGGGCACCATTCACAACCACTCTCTGTGCCTGATCATCCAACCAGTTTTTAACCCAGTGGAGCGTGCACCCATCCAAGGCATGAGTTATTAGCTTTTCCAGGAGGATGCTGTGGGAGACTGTGCCGAAGGTTTTGCTGAAGTGTAGGTAGACCACAGTTCTTGCTGCCTGCACATTCAAATGGTGGGGTAAAGCACCTATGTGTGAACTACTGGTTTTCCTTTTACCTGTATGCAGTTTTGAAAGAAAATATTCCCAATTGCAGCCATATTTACCCATACTTGTTGGCTCTGAGTCATATTAATGTGTTCTCCCTTATTGTAAGACAGTCTTTTCCCCTTACACTAAGGGAATAAAGTGCCATCACACCATCAAAGTTTTGGGCTTGAATGGAATTGTTCCATTTCATGAACTGGAAAGATCTGAGCAGCAACAAATCTTCTTTTCTGCCTACACATTCAAATTTTAGTTTCAGTTCCATTCACTGTGAAATTTCCTTAGCTGACGTAGGTCTGTATGTTGTATGCAAATTCAGCCTACAGGTTTAGATTGGATCCTGAGCCCAAGTTGGTGTCAGTCATTCCATAAATTCATGCTGCATTAGAACCCTGGTCAATACCATTAGCCTGATACAAATCCTGCAGAGTTCTTCAAGAGCTTCTTGACTCAGTTGTGCCAGTAAGAATCCTCCCTGCTGAACGGAGTTTTCCAGCTAGGGTATAAGTCTGACCTAAGCTTGCATCATGTCAGAAGGGGCAATCAGTAACAATGCTTCGAGGAATGTTTGCTGCTTCCTTGGTGTATGTCAAGAAGGGACACCTGGGTTAATAATCATTCATATCTGTTGGCATTTGCTGACTCTACTGAGCAGGGACAGAATGACATAGCACTGATACCCCTGCAGCAGGGCAGTTCAGGAAGTGCATTTCTTCCCACTTGAGCAGTGAAAGGTTGTGAAAGCCTCTATGCCCTGTCCTCCGGCTCCTTCCTGAAGTACTTACACAGGGGCCGGGCAAAATGTGGTGGTGTGCCTGACACAACTATTCTGCTAGGTCAGGTTAGCAGAATAGTTGAGCATATCGGCTGATGCTCTCCAGGGCTAAGAGCAGGGGCACAATGATCCAGGAGCGTTATTAAATGGGCCAATCAATACTGAATCCATTTTTCATCACTCATTCAACAGGAAGAAAAGGGATGTCTAACTTAATAATCCCTTATAGAAAATAAACAGGCACCTTGTCAGCCCATGAGAAAAATCATTTTCTGATGCCAAGATAATGTTTCTAAACAACTGACTGGATCAAAGGTGAAATTTAATTGATTATGTGTTAAATACTCACTCTCTCCCCCTGTCTCTGACATAACAGTGTTACACACAGAGTGAAAATACTCAGACCGTAGGCCGAACAATTTCCTTCTTGTTGCCATAGAAATTCCAGGCGATTCTCCCGTATCAGGGCTAGGCTTCTAGAGACACAGAATTTGATTCTTTTTTAACATAAAAAGAATACAAATCAGAAACAACTCTGTTGAACTCAAGGAATTGTTGAACTGGTGTCAACAGAAGGAGATTCAGTGCTGTAGTGCTGGCGGTTCTATCCTTTTGTCATTTTTTAGCTATTCCCTGCAGCATGCCTGTTGTGGCCAGGTTAAAAATCCTGGGTGGACTGATACAGTTCTTTGAAGATTTTTATTACTTACTGCTAAATTCTTTAGTGCAGGACTTGAGTTCAACTCAAATTCACAGTATGGATACATTCTTCACAGCAGGATTTATGTCTGAATGTGAAAAAAAAAGAGGAGAAACTAGAAGCATCTGAGCAAAGCAACTTGTGTGGCGTTGCTGGTGGATCAAGGGCAGGGCAGGAGTGGATCTTTTGTCTTGATTGCTTCCACCTCACCAGATCGTGCCTTTGAGTATCATGGCAGTGCAGCAGGTAACAAGGCAGTGATGCTTCATTAGCTGGTTTGCTTATACCAATATGCATTTGTCACATCTCATTTGTAGGCAAAGATCCAACTGGGCATCCCAATAAACAGCACATGACTGTGACATCCAGCTGGGGTCTGTTGCTGTTGTGTTGAATTAATCAGAGTTTGGCTCGCTGTGCTCTTTGTGGAAAGGAAGAGCTGAGGGAGTGGAAACAAATGAGACTGAGCTGCTTTTATTCCAGGCATGTGCATTCATAACAGAGCATCTGACCCTTGGTCAGGGAACCCACAGCTCTACAAGACTCTGCCCACCTCCTACAACAAACTACTTAATGTGTTTGCCTGGGAGAGGAACTGTGGGCAGCTGAGAGAGGTATGTCCTGATGGAGATGTTCAGGACCTGAGACTCCCTTTAGGTCCAACCCTTCTATCAGGGATGTTGAGTGGGGTGGTAGTCCAAGCCACAGCTTGGACAATTGCACCAACAACATCACTAGCTTCCATGGTCACATGTGGAAAAGCTTATTCCAGTGCATATACCCAAGTGCCTAAGAACAGCTGTGGTGGGGACATGACAAGGCTGTCTTTACTGCTTGTATACGCAGTTATCTATCCATACATGTTTCAAATATGTTCATTTGGGCTCTTCCCTGACCTACAACATGGGAAGCATAGAGTGGGTGATAGTCCAGGGGACACAGTGTGTATTGGGAAAGCTGTCCTTAGAGGTCAGCGAGCCACTTGACACACAGCAAGATATAAGTTGTTGTTTCTCTGTGGAGCCTTAGCTTCTCATCTGTAAGAGGATTTTGGCTGTTGGGATGGCAGTAGCAGCTATATGAACCACACCATTACAGAACCTTAGATGGATCACAGATGGGCTGAAGTCTGTCTCCCAAAGGCTTTGTCTACAGCCACAGGATTTCCAGAAAAAAATCCCTTTTCCAGGGAGACTTTTCTTCCCTCTCAGATATTGATATTCATGAAGAAAGATATTTTCTTTTGCTTTGTGCTGTGGTATAGGAATTTCTACCCATGGGGCAGGGGGCATCAGGCAACTTCTTTAGGCACTGTTGGTATTAGCTGCCTCTGTGTAGGAAAGTGCTGCTCTCTGTCTTGCCTGGTAATATTTCCCCAGAATTAGTGGCTGAACACCCATCAATAATGCTGCTGGCAGATATTAATGCCAGTCAAAGGCATTGAGGGATGCTGTCACTCCCAAATGAGCTGTATGTTCTACAGCAGCTTTATTGTTGGGAGCTCTGGCTTTTCACATTTGGACTGTCTGTAAATACAACAGCTCCATGACTCATGTATTTTATTTTGGTTTTTTTCGCTTCACCCTATTTGAACTCAAAAACTCATGTGGCCCATCTGCAGTTGGACTTGTTTAGAGAAAATCTGGTTGCCTTCCAGCCACCAGCCATCCATGCTCCAGAGATTGCCATGCACTAATTAACTGAGGACAGAAGAAATCACCACAAAACATCCTCATCTTTGTGCCTGCAGCTGTAAATTCAAAATTAAAGTAATTTGGGGAGAACTAATGTTGTAAAGTGTCACAGAAGATTTGCAACTGGCAGTGATGTTAAAGGAGCCTTGTTCATAACTGTGTGCTGAATATGATGCTGAAACACAATATTCACTTTTCAGTGGCTTCTTCATTCTGCCAAAATAGCCCAGCAGAACCAGGGCTTGTGGAATTTGGATTAGAAGCTTGGCCAGGGAATTGCAGAGATAAAGGCTAGAAGTAACTCAGATATTGACCTTCGATGTCTACTCTATTCTCAAACTAAATCACAGAGAGTCATTAGGACTCTTTTTAAAAATAAGATGTGCCAGGAGAAATGGCAGCAGCATGAGGTCCAGTGGCTAAATAAGGAAATGTAAATTGGTGGTCAATGGCTCTAAGTCCAAATGGACAGCAGTGACAAGTGGCATCACTCAATGGTCAGTACTGGGACCAGTGCTGTTGAACATCTTTTTCAGTGATATGGACAGTGGCATTGAGCACACCCTCAGCAAGTTTGGTGATGACACCAAGCTGTGTGGTGTGGTAGACATGCTGGAGGGAAGGGAGGCCAAGCAGAGGGACCCGGAAAGGCTTGAGATGTGGGCCAGTGCCAACCTCATGATGTTCAACAAGGCCAAGTGCGAGGTCCTGCGCCTGGGTCATGGCAATACCAGGCACAAATACAGGCTGGGTGATGAACAGACTGAGAACAGTCTTGAGGAGAAGGGCTTGGGAGTATTGGTCGACAAAAAACTCAACATGAGCCTGCAGTGTTCACTTGTGGCCCAGAAAGCCAAATCACACCGTGGGCTGCATCAAAAGAAACGTGACCAGTAGGTCAAGGGGGGTGATCTTCCACCTCTATTCTGCTCTTGTGAGACCCTATCTGGAGTACTGCATCCAGTTCTGGAACCTCAACACAGGAAGAGTATTGAGCTGTTGGAACTTGTTCAGAGGAGGGCCACGAGGATGATTGGAGGGCTGCAGCACTTGTCCTATGGGGACAGGCTGAAAGAATTGGGGCTGTTCAGGCTGGAGGAGATTCTGGGGAGATCTTATAGCAGCGTTCCAGTACTTGAAGGGGGCTACAGGAAAGCTGGGGAGGGGCTGTTTCCAAGGGCTTGTAGTGGTAGGACCAGGAGTAATGGTTTCAAGCTGGAAGAGGATTGGTTTAGAGTGAAAGCTAGAAGTAAGTTCTTCACGATGAGTGAAGAAGTGGTGTTACAGCAGCTGCCTGAGTGAGACAAATGTTAGTTATTCAAGAGAAATCACACAAGGAAATTCTTACAAATGAAGAGTATTACGACATCAGTAACTGCTGCATGCAAATGGGAGGTGAAGGATGTCCGTAAGGTTTCTTCAGTGATGACTTCACTTTTGTCAGCTCTTCCCTTTTACCCAATATCTTATGTCCTATTTTCCACTAATCCTTGGTGCTATGATAGAAGAATCTCAGATTGCATAGGAAATCAAGGAGTGTTGGGGGAGAAAAACTTTAACACATGATTAAAACATTCCCCATCCAGAAGAGGAATGAAAACAAACTCACATTTCACCTCAAGATTTGGCCTTCCACAAAGGTGAAAACAACTCCTTAGCTTCAGGACTTCACTCATTACAGCAGCTCTGAGTCATCTATGTGCTCCCATTTACAGCTACCCTGATTTCCCAACAGAAATCTTTGCGGGGATGAGTGAGTTCGGGGCTGTTTCAGCTCTCATTAGTCACTCAGAGTCTTTCAGTCGCCTGTAGTAGTCTTTGGATCAGCACTGTGATCATTAATAACAAGTTAGAAATGGCAACTGAGGTGTCTGGCTACCCCAAAAGACTTCTTATGACATTTTTCTGCTGCATCAAGCCTAACCCCAGTGACTGTTCTACTTTTATCTGAACTACTGAGCTTAACAGGTCTGCACAAGGAGTGTGAAAAAATCAGTAAGGAAAAGGTCTTCTACTTTTCTGTCTTCGAGGTGTCTATTTAGGTATGTCTGGATCACTGTCACTAGAACAGTGGGTAATGAATGAGAATTCAGCTTCCCCTGAGTATTCTGCACTGAACAGTTAAAAAAAATTAACGATTGTAAAAGAATGACAGATTGGGAGCAAAAGCAGTCCTAGAAGTTTAGTATCCATTCTCCTTGTGGATACCACGTGGGGCGTCCAGCTGACTGTAGGCAAAACTTCCGAGGATTTTCATCCTTGTCTCTCCTGGCTCCTTGTGAAGGTGTCATTAATCAACCTCCCATTGTACAGTTACACTGGTAAATGTGTGTGTTATCCTGTGACTGATCCCTGGGATTTGTCATCAGCCCTTGGAACAGGCTGCTTAGGAAGGGGTTGAATCACCATCCCTGGATGTGTTTAAAAGTTGTGGAGATCTGGAGCTGAGGGACAGAGTTTAGCAATGGCCTTGGGACAGTTGGCTTAATGGTTGGACTCAGTGAGCTTAAAGGTTTTTTCCAGCCTAAATGACTCTAAACAATACAAATCAGCTGAGCAGCAAGATCTTGCTTACTTCTGCCTCCTGTTGAGTTTCTACTGGGAAATCTCATTAAAAATCTGAAGGCTAATCTCTTTGACCATAAATGTGTATTTTTATTTCTAGTGCTGTGATCCTGGAAATTCTAATGAAATCATATAGTGCAAACTAGCTCCTCTGCAGCTATCTCAGGACCTGCAATTCTACCACAACCTCTTGAGACAATTTTTACTATACAAAGTAAAAGACATATGTGGGAGGGAAGTCCGAATCCAGTGCACATAAGCAGGTAAAGTGTAAGCCTCAGAGTGTGACTCTATAGGATACATCAGTAATCTTGTAGTTTCCAAAACTAAGGAGTTCAGGGGCCAGGTTGGAGCATGCAGGACTTGCACCAAACCATACACCTAGGTTCCTTCCCATGGAAACTAGGCCTGAAAGGGGGACAGTGTCTCATCTTAGACTGGAGTCTGGATGTGACCCTGGTAGACATCTAGAGCTGGGATCTGGCCAGACACTTAGCTCCGCAACATAGATAACATCGCTTATTGCAGCAACTTACTATGTGTAAAGGTGCATGTATAGGGCAGGTATGATGTCAGCTGACGCTAGAAATTCATAGCTTGGTTTGCTTCATATCTCCTAGTGAGGGTGCTGACAACATAGTAGATTATGGCAATGTCCTAGGTAACTTCTTGATTTACTACATATTCATCACTCAAATACCTGCTGGGAAAGGACCCCTGACAGAGTGTCAGACTTAAATCTTATTTACCTGGGATGATAGAAGTTTTATACTTCTGTATTGGTATTTCTTCCTAACAGAAAGAGATGAATCTTTATGTGACTGTGCTCAGTTACAGCCTGATTTTTCAAGCAGTAGTTTAAACCATTTGAAAGGGAAGTGTCAGCTCCAAAAATGGGATTTAAGAGAGATTTGCAAAGAGGAAGCACATAGTTTCTGTCATCAGATGCACCTATTCATCTAACTAACTCTTATGCTCTTGTTCATCAGTGTTTCATTGATGTTCCTGTTGCTGATTGTCTGTGTTGGTGTGGTAGTGCTAGTCAATCAAACATTAAGTTAATTAATTGCATATCTTTTACCTTGCTGCATATGAGACTCTATTGACATTCATGTGATACTCAGAAAAGTTTTTAATTAGGCTATGCCACCTCTGTGTTGGAGCTGTGACAGTCTGAATCTGTGTGATCAAGAGAAGGAGCAAACTGCCTGAGGTGACCAGTGCCTGGAGCAGCTCCAGCTTGATTTCTGGTCTGAACTTGGTGGTCTGAAATGTGCTGAGCAGGCACCGAGTACTTTCAGAGCAGACCCTGAGGGATGGTCACTTTAAACTGTGCCAACCACAATGATGTAGCCATGAGAATGTTGATGAGGCTGAAATGAAGTTGTACACCAAAAGAAATACCAATGAGAAAATACTGTTTGAAGAGTCATATTGATTTGTATGCAAAGTGAACCTTGATTTAAAGTCCTAGGCAGGGTTAGGTTTGTATTTGGGTGTATGTACAAATGATGTGGGTTTACTATGCTAGTAGTAAGTGCCACAGTGTTTTGTGTAGCATTAGGAAAGCAACTAAAGAAAAAAAATAATCACCTTCTCAACCCATTAACATGCAGTGTGTGTAGGTGAACAAGAGATCTGATAACCTTTCTCCTCTATTTCATGATGAAAATGTGGAAATAATGGAAATAAAATGACTTGCTAATGATTTTGTTAATGCAGTGTCTCCTACAAGGGTATTTAGAAAGGGATATGACATAATCATGCAGAGGTGCATGGCAAAACTCCCTTTGCCTTCAGCAGGGCTCTGATTTCACCTTCAGTGTTCGGTTGCTGGAACGCTGAACTACCTGTATAATAGTTTAAAGCTTGTAAATGCAAAAGACGACACGATTTGAGAGTTGATAGTTAAAACATCTGTGCACACAATGTGTGCAAACGAATGAGCAGGTAACGATGCACATCTAAGGCTTGTAAGGGCAAATCAGTAATTGTGTTTTTTAGTCTGGTTTTCTACCTGTACGTGAGAGAGATTGTAAGAACAGGTCTGGCATCTGTTTGCTTCCTTTTAAACCTTTCTTAAACTTACTGAATCTGCCAACCTGCTTTCAACTCAGCGCTGTCTTTGCCAAAGTGGGTTTTTTTGTCACACCACAGCATGTCTGTGAGTGCCTTGAGCAAATGCGATATGTTTTAGATTTGAATGTCTTGTTAAGGATCTAGAGAGAAAAAGCAGCTGTAGAAGGGAAGATTGTTCTGGCTGAAATTAAGGGAAGCCTTACAGAACATGATAAAATATTTAATTTTAAGTTCAGGTTTATGTTACAGATTCCTAACTCTTCTTGGGGATTTCAGTAGAGAGATCACTGATGGGAGAACCCTCCACAAAAAGATCAGTTGTTTAGATTCACTTCTGTATAGCACAACTCTTCTTTTGGCACACCAACACCTTTGTTGATTGAAACTGCATTTTAGAGGAAATTCATTAGCTCTCACTGGATTTTTTTCCCCATTGGTTGCCTTTATCTCCTGTTGTCATCTGCAGAAGGGCCTGCCTACTCCTATTCCTTCCTACTTATTCCTAAATTATTTTCCTATGCAGCATGGAGTACATACACAGACCATTATTTTTGCCAGTGTGCCACTCATTCCAAGGCTGTTTTCCAGTAAATGAGGTAGCACTCTGTCAGCAGAGGTCAAAGACTGAGCAGAAAGGCAGGCTGAATGTCAAGGAGAGAAGGGGCAGGATTTCAGTCATATTTGTGGCCCTGAAGGATGAGACAAGAAACCATTTGCTGTAGTGGGTACTATGTATGTACCAAATGTGAAGAACAAGCTGTTGCATAGCATGCAAATGGCCAGTGGTTATGTCTGTAAGACCTTTTATGCAGAAATATGTGCTTACTGCTTCTTATTCTCTAGCATTAGCCTATTCTTATATAATCATCACATGCATCTATAACCCTAACATTATCCCAATACCTATATAATCCTAATATTGCCCTATTCCTAAGAAGATATTTATTAAACCACCAGTGTCTTGCAGGTTTCTGTCTGATTCCTACAGACACATTTGCAATATCCATGGATTAAATATGAAGAACAGGGCAGCATCTACTCAGTTTAAAAAAATTAAAATCAGAGCTAGGCAGACCACATATTTTGCAGAAGTCAGCGAGTGGTTCAGCTGTATCACAAGCTTGTCCATTGTTCTCTTCTCCATAAGTTCTTTGTGGTTTCAGCTCTGGGGTCTCTTATTCAGCTATGGGGTATTGTCTGTAAATTCTCCTATTAGTATGGATTTTTAGCAGTATAGTAAGCACCCTGGAGGGTGAAATTAAATGTAGATGCTAACAGAGAGCTAAAAGGCTGCAGAATTACAGTTTCAATTACCCAACTACAAACGTGGATCAGAGACACATTCCTAAAGCCTCAGTTACATCTGGGTCTCAAATGCCTTCAAACCCGCATACAATTTTCTTGTTCAGGCAAAATCTGCCTTATTTTTGCTCATGGTCCATTTATTTTCCTGGGACAGCCATTAAAGACGTTGAGTCTGGGAGGCACTAAGAATTGCTTTAGAAAAATGAACTAATATCACTGTTGGGAAATGATCTTCTGCCATATCACACTCTGTGTCTCTGAATGACGTCTGGTACAAGTCCAGAGGCTGAAATTAGAAGGTACACTGCAGCTGCTTAAATAACCCAAATTCAGTTTGGATGGTTTCTCCAGGAGTATAACACTGTCTCTCAGTATGTGCATGATGAGACAGGCACTTCTGAGACCTCTAGGCACTGCTAGATCATAATCTTATAATAATAGGTATGAAGTATAATAAGAATCGTGATTATAAATGTTGACCTAACAGTATAAGTGAATATGTAAACTCGGGCAAATATATCCAGATGTGAGATAACTTGTTCTGCGTTGTTTGGTATTTAAGGTACTATGGGGAAAACTGGAGAAAATCAAATGTCTGACAAATTAACAGGACTTGCTAAACCGTGGGAAAAGTACAAGGTCAGCTCAACCTGCTTGGAGATGCAGTAAGAATAAATACAACAGGAGTTAAGAAAGCTGAAGCAACTAAGATAATTAGGCAGGTTTGTAGTGAATTCTGGAAAACTAACATACTAACCATGATGATGGAATGAAAATCTACCATGATGTGGGGCTGCAGGCTCAAGGGTATAAAAGGGCACTTTGCACACAATAAATTGTCTTCAGATGCATCTCTGGAGTCCATGCCTTCAATCGTCACTAGGCACTACATGGCCAGGCTGAAACTGATGGTTGGCTGTCTCCAAAAAATAAACAAGCAGTAAACCAAAGCATAGGCTCAAATATTCCTGTAGCAAGGCTACCATATACACTAAGTCAAGAACCTCAGCATATTAAAACATCAAGTTTGAGTGGCATAAGAGTCACTCTCCAGCTTAGCTTTCCCTTCGAAAAGTATGAGTTTGCAAATTATATATGAAATATCCCACCAGGTTGTGCAAATTCTTATAGCATAGCCAGGCTGAAAGGCAAGGTACGTGTCAGATGCTGGCTGTAACCTTTCAACAAGTGTTACATTATAAGTAACCACACAGCTCCAGCTTTTAGACCATGAGGTAAAGTGAGGATGCCCAGGGTTCAGTTATTATTTCATGTTGCTAAGAATTGCGTTGTGTGGAGTTTCAGCTCTTTCTGGCATGCTACTCATTAGAGAAATGGGACTAATGGGGAAAAACATCTATCAAGCTAGTTGGAAATTTCTGGAAGGTTATGAATGGTGGGCCAGAACTTCAGGAGACAGAAATCTGTACAGCTTAGTTCAACTCTGTGGACTATGCCTATTCTAAATCTGCTGAGATCCCAGCTCATTATGTAGTAACCTGCTTCCATTTATAGATCATAGCAAGAAAAGGTTGCAATTTCATATCAACAGAAATAAGCATTACTAGATAATTCTACACTTCCACTTTTTATCCCCAAGTATCAAAGACCTTTAAAGATGACATGGTGTTTGGGGCGCTAGAAATTTATGTGTTGTTGCAGAATAAATTCAATTTATTATTAGAGGGGCAGCATAGCTAGGTTTCTTCTAATTACAATTTGATTTTAGCTCCGTTTTTACAAGACACATCATAAAAAGTTAATGTGTCTGAGAATTAAAAAGAAAGCATCAAGAAAAATCTATCCAGTTACACGCTCTTAGGCACATACTGATAACTGGAATTGTACCCCATTTCAGACACTGTCCAGACTCTTACTTGATGGGTTTTCTTTCTGGACATTTCAGCTCAGATGACAATTTTAATTCTATGCAGGAAGCTAGAAAAAGTAAAAATTTTGTACCATCTCCTTTCTGCAAAGAAAGGAGCTGTGCTGGGGGTTTGGTTGGTGCTCAAGAGCAAGGATATGACCACCCAGAGCTCTTTTGTACTAAATACATTTGTACTGGGTAAGAAATGATCTGACTTTAGCCAGAGGGACCTGCAGGTTGTCCCAGGATGATTTCTGCTGGCATGGCTGAGGGAGGCAGTGGTGGGAAATGCGAATGACTGCAGACAAAAATTTCCACCACCCATTTTAATTGCTGTGTTTTCAACAAGTGGTGCTCAGGGACTCTGGTTTTATGGCTGGTTTTCATGATACAAACTGCAACCATGTGAGTGAAGCCGAGGGGAAAAGAGTCAAGCACTGATGGAAAAAGAAACTACAGTTTCATTGAGCTCTAAAGCTCTTTTGTGAGTTAACACACCGCTCTGGCTTTTGAGGAGTAAAGCTGTCAGGCTTGTATGATCCTGACATTTTCATGTCTTTTCTGATAGAGTTCGGTAACAAAAAGTTCCAGACACACACGGGTGCATTAATTTACTCCTTGAACTGGAATAAACAGGGTGCAGTGGCATTACATCAAACCCACGCTGGTGTAACTGGCACTGAAACAAGGGTGGTTCAGAAGTACAGTGCTGTGAAGATGCTGGTTTTACATAACCCTCCTCACAGAAACAAACCCGATCCCTTTGGTTTTAATGCCACTGGAGAAGCTTTTTGTCTAAAGACTCTATTTTCAGTCTTTTGTTGTCTGCTGTTCATGATTTGAGCCCTTCACGCTGATGTTCCCCATCCCAGCTCCCTGTCACAGGCTTCATGTATTGTGAGGAACACTGAGGGTGACTCAGCTGTTTCTCAGGATATAATTTGGAGGAAACATAGTGTTTTCACCCCTGTTAGAAAATAAAACAGCTTCCCCCTTCTCCCCAGTAACATGATATTAAAAAATCGAAATCCTTGGGGCTACTTATAGGCCTCATGAGCCCTGAGCATCCCCCACTGTGGGCCTTCCTGCCCCAACATGGTGCAGGGGCTCAATTTTAGCTCATCCCTGTGAAAACTAAACAGCAAAGCAGGTACAGGTTTAACAGAAGTCAAGGCAGGCTGCAGGGTCAGCCCCTGAGCAGCTTTTTCAAACAGGTTTTTCAGTATTTCTTTCCAGTTGGGTCCACATGGGTCCTCCATGCTCTGGCCCTTTGCTGAAGCCCCTTCCCAGTGCAACATGGCTGAGGCTCTGCTGAGTGTTGTCAGGGTTGTGTCTGAACCCTCTGAATATTAACCAGTGAGAGCTCCAGAACTAAATTCAATATATTAAACATTGTGTTATCTTTTTTTAAAGTATCTGCTAAGGAGGGGAATAGCAGGCCTGAAACTCCAGACAGAGAGTTTGGGCAGTGTGTTTTAGAGACATGTATTGAGCTGCTTATGATTATTATTAGTGTTATTACCATCGTTATTATCATCATCATCATTATTATTATTGTTATTCATAGGTGATAATGGTTTTTGCAACTCTGATTCTACATCTCTTAAAATGAGTGTCTGGAAAACAATCTTCATTAAAGTTCTGACCACTAGTTACCTCTGAGAAAGATGCCCAGAGTGGCACAGGAAAACATTGGACTTGATGATATTGATGGTTCCTTCCAACTTTTATGATTCTGTGATTCCTTTTGGGTAAGCCTGGACTTGCTGTCCCCAAGCCTAAGGTGTGTAAGATATGCCAAAGCCCAGCTGGGGACTTGCACAGGGAGTGGCACTGGGGTGGCAAACGTGGATGCAAAGTGGAGAGTGTCCCTGGGCACAGTGGGAGAACTGCAGGCAGTGCTCTGAAGCATTTCGAAGACGTTATCTCCTGATGCCTATCCCTCTGATGGGAACCCATCCTGCCTCACAGGAGCCCAGAAGTGCACTCTCACTTGCTAACAGCTAGCAGGGAGGTCAGGGATGAGCCAGCTCCTGCTTGACTGCCCCAGCAGCCCTGGGCTCCTCCACAGTACTCAGCTCATTGTCAGAGCCCATGCCATGGGTTGGGAGCTGCTCACCTGCCCATTGCACAACATGAAAGGGAAGGATTCTTCCCCTCTACTCTGCACTAGTGAGGCTGCATCTGGAGTATTGTGTCCAGTTCTGGGCTCCTTAGTTCCAGAAGGACGCATAGTTGCTGGAGGATGTCCAGCGTAGAGCAACAAAGATGACGAAGGAAGTAGAACATCTCCCTTATGAGGAAAGGCTGAGGGAGCTGGGCCTCTTGAGCTAGGAGAAGAGGAGGCTGAGGGGTGACCACATTCATGTCTATAAATATGTGAGGGGTGGGTGTCAGGAGGATGGAGCCAGACTCTTCTCAAGGTCACTTGATGATAGGACATGGGTGCAAGCTAGAACAGAGGAGATTCCATATAAATATCAGAAGGAACTTTTTTACAGTGAGGGTACAGGAGCAATGGAACAGGCTGCCCAGGGGGATTGTGGAGTCTCCTTCTCTGGAGACATTCAAGACCTGCCTGGATCTGTTCCTGTGCAACTTGATCTAGGTGATCCTGCTGTGGCAGAGGGATTGGACTAGATGATTTTTTGAGGTCCCTTCTGATCCCTAATGATTCTATGATTCTATGATTTGGCATGTGAAAGCAGGTGTAAGTGTTGTCCAGTACTCTGGGTAGGTAAGTTCACTTTTTCACAGGCTTGTGGTGTCCTTGAAGAATAATTTTGAGACTTAGTATAGCAGATACTTTCAAATGCTTCCTTTTGACAGTCCCTTGACTAGAATTATGATGGTCTTCTTGGTTGCTGATTTACTTAAAGCCTTCTAAATTTGACCCACAAGCTCATCCATTGTTGTTCTGTAAGAATGCTTATCCTTATGGTGTAGAAAAAAAACCATTGAGATGAACAAAGAAATGTGCATTTCTAGTTTTTATGTTAATCTTTCACATTGAACCTTTCTGAAAGGCATCCAGAAGTATAGGTGTTGTATTGGCACACTTTACTCTCAGATTTGTGCTTTATGGTGAAGTTCTCCAAATGATTTATATCTTGCACTCTTGATTGTAATGGGATGCCTGTGCATAATTATCTTTATATAATGGAAGGTATATATCATGTAAAACATGATATTTGGACCCAAACTGGATAAAGCTGTAAAAGAAAAAAAGTTTTACAGTTTTAAGTTTTCCTTTTCTTTTGGCTTTGAAACTCTTGGATAAGAAGTGGTTTCTATGCACAGATAATGCATTTAATCTACTACACAAAAGCAATAGGTGGTAAAAAGTGGTATCATATACACATACCTTTATCAAACTATTTGGGTAAAACTTGCATAATTCTTGCGTTTTTTTCCTGTTGTTTAGTAGGAACATTTTTTTTTTTTACTATTCTAAGATAAATCATTATTCTAACTTGATGAACAATCAATAGGGCCTTAATTAAAGAATGAATTTTGGAGAATATGATGCATATTGAAAATATGTTCCTTTTGAACACTGAAACTATTTTAATATTTGAGCTGTAGTAAATCCTGCATTTTTCACTTCAGTGCCACATCCTATTACACTTAGATAAAAACAATGGTAACCTCTGTTTCTTCACAGTATGTTTTCATAAGGGATAAAATTTATTTATTACTGAAAAATATTACAAGCAGGAAATTTATTGAGTTATCAGTACAATAAGCAATACAGAACACAAATTCTGAAGCTTTTGGCAATTATCTTTAAAATTAATGCAGCGGAACTTGGAGCAAAGGAAGATTGAAGATTAAGGTGACAGTTACCTTAAACACAGTCACTCTCATTTCCTCATGGATTTCTCCCACATCCTTGGTAGCCCAACGCTCTGGTTGCTCTAGTGTGCAACGTTTGGGGTTCTCATTCACCAGTGAAGACAACTGTGTTTTGCTCAGATCTCTTACACCATTTTGGAGTCAGCAGTTGCATCATTTTGAGAAGCTTACCATAGAATTCCAAGAAGAAACAGTCTTTGTGGAGAAAGTTGCACTGGGTCTGTGCTTCCTCTTCTACTGCAGTATACAGGAGCATGAGAACTAGTTCTTATCTGTCCCTCAAAATCCACTCTTATGCTTGTGTAGGTATTCCACTTTGATCTAGAACAAATCAAATAGATGAGTAGGGCAACGTTTGCAAGCCAACATTTGTTTCAGGCTGGTCTCTTGAAAAGCTAATGTTTGCAAAGTGCCCTAATCCACTTGGATGAGATGTGGCTGTTCTGTAGAACAGAAAATATTAATATTATTGATCTGAAGTAATAAACTGTCTTTTTGCATTCTTACTCTTTCAAGAGCTGATCCTGAGGGACTGGATGACAAGGCTGTTATTAAACCAGCAGTGTGCCTTTCAAGATGAGAAATCACACATTTGATTTTAGCATTTGTGGAAAGAAAACAAAAATCTCCAAGAGGTCCTCAGAGATGGGAGAGGAAAGGGGAGGTCACTGGCATCATTAGAGATGGTTCATTCATATTAAATGAAATAAAGAAAAAGAATGGAAGTTACCATTGCAATTGTACTTGACATGAGTTTCCCTAAGAGAAAATGATGTGGCTTGACACAGTGTAACCTGACATAATGCAATGTGATGTTATAAATGAAAGGAACCGTGGGTAGTTGTAAAGTATAATTTGACACAGTACCTTTGCGGTGCATGAGCTGGCAGACAGTGTGCTCTGTGTTCTTTGCTGGCTGCCCAAATTGCTTTCAAATGGCAAACTCACCACGTCATGAGGCGCACAAGTGAGCTCTCAGTGGTTTGGTGGTTTAGGCATAGACTAAATAACTGTAGGCACACAGACACACGTTTCTTTTGCATTTTGGGTTGATGCGTAGGCACAGATGCTGAACTAAGGAGTCATAAAATACAAATTGGTGTGTGGCAAAGATCTTTACTACTGTTACGGATACAGAAGTTGAGCAGCATGGCTTTAGTCCTCTGCCATGACCCTGGAGAGAGCCAGGTTGGTCTGAATGCTCCAGCACTGCTCAGTTAGCTGGGATGTGATGAAGTGCAAAGATTAACTCTGAATCGTTGAGCCCTAGTGCCTGTGCTCTGATGGTTCCAGCAGACTCTGGTTCAATAACAGCATGTTGTTACAAGTTCACACATTTCTGGTAAATAAAGAAAAAGAATGAGGAGCAGTCAGGGGTGCACTAATATGTGCTTTCACTGCCAGCATTAGTATTGCTGAGCATGGAAACAATCCATTATTTTTAAAACTGAGCACAGGAAACAAATATATAGGTATGAATGGGAAAGGAAAGGAGAAAAGTAATCTGCATTCTGTGGATCCCCTGTGTCTCACCCCTGGCAAAAGGAAAGCTCAGGCATGAGAGAAGAAATGTCCATATTTTCTTTAGAATATTAAGAGCTCTATTCTATCTTACAATAGGAATTATTTTTATACAAAGACTATGGAGATGTAACAACCAAGCACCAATTTGGTTAACACTTTCTTCACAAGCAGCTCCATCTCTGATTTTGGCTATAGATTAAGAGGAATCAAAAATACTATTTGCTCTCTGTTGCAGCATTAGAACAAACAGGCTCAAAGGAAATATGGACTGAGGTGCAAAGACTTGTGTTCTGAGGGAAGCATCTTGGGATGTAAATGCTGCTGTATTTTAGCTGATGGTGAGCAGAGTCTTTCATGGACTTCCTGTAGTTCTAACAGTGTGAGACTGAGAGGTATCCACAAAGTTTAATAGGACTGGCTCAAGAGGGACTCGCATCCTGTGTTTGTCCCGTATGTTGTGCAAGGATATTGGACCTGTGCGGAAATGGTCATTCTGCAGCTTTCATCTCTTCTGGGGAATGATGAATGACACTAGTTCACACCCAAATTCCTTTCTGAGAATCCTCCTCTGCCAGGAGGGCAAACGGCATGAACAAGGTAGGACAGTCCTACTAGCCCAATATCAGAAGCTTAGTCAAGCTTTGTAGATGTAGTCAGAGAGGGATTCCTGAGCTGGCCAGGGTCATGGCATTACCAGATCTTCCTGAATCTCATCTAGACCACAAGAACCTCTGATTAAATTGCTGTGCCACTATCCTGTGCTGGATTCTGTGCTGGATTACATAAGAGCTAATTATTATTGTTAGACAAAGTACATAAGTGATCTTTTGCTGCCTCTGTCTAAAGCATTTAGGCAAAAAAAAATCTCACAAAAACCTCCCCCTCTGCTTTCTCAGAAATGTGTCTGGATATTCTCTAAATGTGGTTTGATTTTTCTGATTCTCTGGAGAATAAGCACTTCGCTTTTGAAGTTGTAATTATGAAGCTGCCTTATTAAACAAAACCGATAATTATTTCCACACAAATATTTTCCCAATGAGCATGAAAGAAATGAAAATGCTTTTTTCCTCTCTGCTTTGTCCAGTGCCCAGTGCCTGGATTTCTGCCCGCCCTGCCATGATACGAATTCATCATGCATACTGCAGCAGAGGCTTCTCTGCAGGTAGAGATACGGCAAAACAGGAGCAATCTGTGACCAAATTCTTGATGGGTGCAGACTGTCACAGCTCTCTGCATTTAGTGGCCAATCTATATGCTCTCAGGTTTTTTGGCCCTGGGCTCATGAATGTAATTTGGTCTGAGATAGATGATTTTCAGCTCTTCTCCCTCTCAGCCCTGTTTTTTCAGGCCTAAGAGAAACTAGGGCTGAGGTGCATTCCATGTTTGAGGCTGTTTTCTAACTCAGTTATTGCTTCAGCTGCACTTGGCATCGCACATTCCATTGTACACACTTTGATCCAGCGTCATTCTTGCTTCTGACTCTGGCAAATCCAGAAACCAGTAGGATTGAATGTTGTTGCCCAACTGGCTATGACGTTGTAGAGCTGCTGCTCTGCGGGTGAGGCCATGCATACAGACATGGCTCCTGCAGAGCTGAGCACCTGGCCAAGGATAGATACATCAGAGGGTTTGGACAGAGAATGGCCATGGCATAGAGGAAGAAAATCATGGCAGAGTCAGAAGGAAAAGCTTTTGTTTCAAAACTGGCCCAGCTGTGTGCCAGGGAGGGCTCCATAAAGTCCTGCAGAGGAGAGAAAGATAAAGTGGTGGTATTTTGAGAAAAACAATAAAAAATCCACAATCAGGCAGAACCCCCTAAAAGTCAAACAATGATCAACAGAAATCCCAACTCAGAGTGCTCTCTCTAAGCTTACTGGATACCTGTTAAACATTTAGGCAGACTAAGTGTTGCTCTATGTCATCTCTTTGCCTTTTCTTTCAACACTTTCCAGCAGCTACTCCTGAGTTTGAGCTAAAGATTCACACCTGTGTGACAGTGGCTTTTGTTTTAGACTTTACCTTGAATTCACTGTCTTGAGTGTTGAGCTTTGCAAAGCTTATTAGCCAATGATACTCCTCACTCAGGAAAGCTGCCTGGGAACATGGAAAGTGTATCTTAGCCAGCACCAGGATCTGCTGGGGTTTGGGTAGGGCTGGGTACCTGTGGTGCTGCTGGGACCCTGTTTCCATAGAAACTGCTAGTTCAAAGCTAAGGGGAAGGTCCCTGGGGTGTGCTGGGCATCTTCACCTCCAGGTAACAGCCAGTGAAACGAGCCTGACAAAGTGCAGATGCACTAGCTGCATCCATAAAAAACCTGAAACAGTACTAATTTTTTCCCTGTGTATTTTGTGTTTAGCCAAGACAGTTCTTGTTCACCCCTACTTCTGTCATGTCTCCTGTGCTGTTGCTCCTATGGAGGATGGATGAGCTGATGCTGGCTCAGGCAAGTGCTGCCTTCTGTCAGTGGCTAGCAGGACATGTGAGCTGTGTCAAATACTGTGACTCTGTCCTCCTCTTTCACGGCAGGAAAACTCTGAACTCTTGCATTAAATCTCTCAAGCTCTTTTACTGGCTGTTTTTCATGGAAGGCTAAACACAAAAGAAGCATTAGCTGATAGAGTTGAGAAATCTTGGAGGGCAGAAGATACTGGGCTTTTCCCTCTGACCATGGAGAGGAGGAGAATACAGGTTTTTAAGTCTCTGACGTTTCAAAAATACTTAGATTAAATACTTCTGCCAATGTGGAAGATTCTTACAAAAAAGAAAAGAAAATGCCCCCTCATTTTAATTTTGTGCTGTAGTGGGTTGTAAGTGACCTTGACAGAAGATTATCTGATTTTTCACAGACAGTGAATACCTACAGTGGGTAGATTTCCACTTGTTTGAGTCAGGACCTGTTAACAATAAGTTGCAGAAGCTTTAAAATGAGAGGGGGTTAAGAAATGTTGAGCACCTGTCTTCTTCTGTCCTTGGCTTTGATATGCTGTAGTAAGGGAGAGACATACCGTGTTTTGCAGCCAGGAAACTAATTGCATGTATTCTTCTTCAGAAACATTAAAAAATATCCCTGTAATTAAACCATTTATCTTTTTCAACTGTTCAGCCTGTCGTTACCTACTGTAGCTTGTATATTCTAACAGAAGTGAGAGATATAGAACACTCGTTCATTGTCTTACTGTTACCTGTAAAGCCTCTTTGTTTCAGTAGTTGCTTTTATGAACTTCTGTAGCGTTCCCAGCCCTACTCTGCAAAGTACTGTACCGTCTGAAAACTAAAGGGTGTTCTCTGCCCCAGATACCTTTATATATGTCTGTTAGTTATACAATGCACCATTTTCTTCTCTGGCTAACTCACTACAATGGAGAGCGATGTTCAGCTGCCATGACAAAGAACAGTGGGATTCAGTTCTGAGCATGTACCATTGATGCTCTGACAAGAATTCAGATGGAGAAGAGGAATGGCAGCAGAGGCTCCACTTCTTTTTTAATGAGCAGAGAAGCTTGGTCAGATCTGCAGAGGTCAACAGCAGGGCAGAAGGGAAGGATTCTGTTGCTCTGTAGCAGTTAGGTTTTCTTCACATGTGTGTGTAGGGGGCACAGGATAGAAATAATTCTGAAATATTCCTTTTTTTATGTTATAAAGCTCACAGCAAGGGTTTGTTGCAGTCAAGCGAGCTATAAAGTCAGAGCGTTTTTGGTGAAAAAAATAAATAAATCCCTAAATGCTGTGAAAACACACTGAAAAACCTCATGTTAAAGGGAGAGAACTTTTTGCGGTGGATTATTTTCCTTCTTGTGGAAATGATTATCTGTAAAAACCTCAACATTAATCCTTGCTTAATGGTGTGGAAAGACGCAGTCTTTCCTATTAAGTATTCATGAGCACTGACACTGAAAAAACGATTAAAAAATGCTGGTGGTGTGTCATGTTTTGTATCCGATCAAAGGGTATAACCCACCAGAACTTGACTAAGTGCTGCTGTGATTGTTACTTACTTGCTATTGTCCCTGCAAGCAGAGCTGCTGCAACATGGGCTCTCTAAAACCATTTCTGTGCCAGTCCTCTGCCTTGACTTAAAGTGTTGCTGGCATGAAGTATCAATGGATGGAGCAGTAATGGAATGAGGCAATTGATGACCCATTGCCTCTTTCCAAAGTCTACCATGACCATGCCCTGTTAAAATCAGAGATGTCAAACTGACCCTTAAATAAATACACAGATAATCTTTCTACCTGAGGCCTTCTGAAAGTGGATATTGTTTTTTCTCTTTGGGTTTTTTAAGGGAGATAGAGTGAGGTTAAGTGATTTGCACAAGGTTATTTAAATCTGCAAGCTGGGAAGAGGATTTTGCTACTTCACCAAATCTCCTCTTCTTCGGTAACACTCTCTCATCTACCAAAGCTCATTTTTGCATAAAACACAAGGCAAGAAAGGCATTATTATTTTTGTCTCTAAGTAATGTATTCCCATTTAGTGAGGGGAGAATAGCAAAAATCTTTCTTATCCAGCTATTTGACTGACAGGCTTCTGCTATGCTTTAAAGAAGTTTTACAACATTGATGTTTGATAAACTAGTGTGGATGCATGTGTGAGAACTTTTTATATCTAAATGTACATATACATGCATGGATTTCTCTATATGCTGACTCTGCACATGTAGGTACTTATGGAATCAATAGAAATGCTAAACTAATGATGCTCAGATAATGCTGGAGGCTCCTTACCACTGCCCAGGGAATATGATGTAATTTAATATAAAATTGTTGCAATAGATTATCATGAGAGTTTGTTCTTAAATTTATTATTGCCAAGGTAATCAGACCTGTATTGAGTTAGTGGCTGTTTCCTCATGGTTTTGTTGGTTTGCTTCAAGCTGATCAAGACCAGGGCCATAAGATAACTACAGCTACTGAAACCACACATCTAAATATTTCAAGAAAGACTTGGGTTGATTTCACAATTTTGGCAGAACAAGAGGTTCTTGTATTCCAAAGAACCATTATTTTCAGCTTGGATTTTAATGGGTGCCATGCATCCGAACAGTAAATCCCCAAGCCCTGGGGTTGAGCATTAAGCTGAATCACCACAGCATACCTTCTATAGCACAACATTAATTCACTTAAACATTCAGACTCTTGAAACAAAGGTGGGGGGGTGGGGGTGGGGTGGGAAGCACAGTCTCCCTAGAGAAGAGGACCTGGCCAGGCATGAGAAAGGTGACTGTCAGCTTTTTGCAATCTCTTTCCACCCTCTTGCTGCCTGAAATAATGTGCATTGTTGTCTGCAGCGTCTTCCTAGAGTAGTGAGCCCATCTTGCCCGGGTGCCTGCAGGCTGATGGTTGCTGCACTGCTGGCAGTGGTCTCATGGCACCCAATAGTCAAGAAATAGTTTAGGGAACTCATTCTTTGTCTCTGGAATAAACTGGGATTATTGAACTATTATTTTTTTCCTCCTGAGATGATTGCTTTTCTTCATGGGCAGCAGGAGAAAAGACGAAACAGGCTAAACTAGATTAAGGGATTTCTTCTTATTCCCAACTCTTATTTTCATTTGTTCATGTTGTTTCCTCCCCTGCAGTGCTGTGGAGCTGCTGCTATGCTTTACCTTGCTGTTAACCTTTGGAGGAGAAGTACAGGAATGTAGGTACATGAGAGCAAACAGAACAAAGGGAGGATGTACCCAGTGTCCTAACATGATATTTGCTGGGAAATTCTGGTGTTCCTCAAACAATTAACTCTTTAAACTTATGATTAGTTGGTATAAAATTGAAGCTTGACATTTCATGGTCTAGTGCAGGTAATCAAGGGAGCACTGAGCAGCGTCCTTTGTTTATCTAGATATGCAGTTTTGATGGACTCTCTCTTGCTGTAGAAGCACAAGTCCTATTCTGATCCTGGCCCCAGACATTGTAGAAGTTGTAGAGTAGAAACTTCCTTGTGTCTTCAAACATCTAAGTGTTCATTTTTGGTGAAAGACAACAGTTAGTAATTTTCACAAACTGTTCATTTCTTTACCCTTTTATCTCCTGCTTGTAATGTCTCAAAACTCCCATCTGTTTGCATTGCCCCTTGCAAAACCACGTTATTCTGATCCAGAGCAGAGAGGAAATCAGAGTCCAGGAGCTCCCTGATCTACACAATCTCCTATGGCTACATTTCCAGCCTTCCAAGGGTACCTGATGAAACATAATTTTAAAATGCAAGAAGTTGAATCTGTTCTGAAGATACTTCACTGTCTCACAGAACTTAGGGTTTCTCATTGGACTTCCCACCTCCATTAGAAACAGCAGTTAAAAAATGGGCCATGAAACTGGTCAGGTGTAGAGAATTCAACAGAGCTTTGAAAGCCTCACTTTTGGTGCCCTTCAATAGCCTGTCATCTCTAAATAAAGAAAACCAAAAGCAACTATTTGTTATTTGGTGTGCCAGCCTCCTGGGATGAAGTGTTTTGATTGCTGTTTGATGCACTTTCCCCCTCACTTTAACCCTTTCCTTGCTGATATATAAAACATCTCCCACTCAACTGCTCTGTAGGTTCTCAGCTCACTTTCTGTAACCTGATAACCACAGACAAGGGCTGATGGGGCTTCAGGGCACTGACAGAAACTCACAAAACTGACAGAAACTTGTGGCTTTAATCAGCAAACCCGTGGCTTTAGCTACTGAGCTGCTGCTTATTCTTCACAGCATTTGCTCAAAAGGAAGAAGGATTTGTGTGAGTAACTGCCACTATTTTCTTTCATAACTGAAATGAAAACCCTGTGTTCTCCATCTTCTTTTGTTCTGCCTGACTCCTCTGATGCTGGGCTGTGGGCTCTGAAGAGCATTTGGATAGCAAAGCATGTGAGCATTCTCAAGTTCTGTGGAGAAAAACCTTTCTGCTCAGGACTTCATAACAGGCTTGGAGTCACTGAGCATTTTCCAGCATTGTTTCCAGCACTATAAACTGATCTGCTTTATTGGAATCACCTGTATCTTTATTTTACTTATTAATGTATGTTCAGGGCCTCCCTGCAAGTCCTGTACTTTAGTCTTCCCCTACCCCACACTTGCAAGGCTGTGGGTGAATTTTATTGACCCAAAGCTGCTTTGTTGCTTCTCACCTCCCACCTGTTTCTATTTCTAATGGTCAGGCTGTGGCTGGTGCCACTACACCTCACCATTCACATGGGTCTAAATTAATTGGCCTGATTTAAATTTCTAGCAAGTGGCTTTAATCTGTTGCCTGGAACAGATGGGGTAGTGCCAGGAGTGCAGTGACCTGCCAGCCCGGTCTGTGGGAGCTGGTGCTCTGGGCACAGGCAGAGGTTGTCCATCTTCAGCTGTTGCTTCATGGTTCTGCTTTACAAACCCACTGGCTGACTGGAACCTGAGCTGCCTTTCTAATTCTCTGTAAAACTTTCTGAAGCTGTGAGCCCGCAGAGATCGCTGCTATGCTGGGGTAGGTGTTTAATTTCACAGTGTTTTCTTCTGAATGGTAACAACTGAATTAATGTGTGACATAAAAAGGTGCAAAGCAGTGTGTTTATAGATATAAGGCTCCTGATGACAATGTCATCAATGTAATTTTATTTTCTTTTTCTTTTCTCTGGATTCTTTGCCACACCTGGTGTGAGCTGCTCTGAATCCAGGCTCATGTCAGCATGAGTTGGAATTAATGGAACGGGGGTGTGTGTGTAAGATGTTTGTGCTGATCTACAAAAAGCATCATTTGTAGACTTGTTCCAAGTTGCCTCCTTGTTGCTTTCTATTGTTTGCCTTTTCTTCTAACTTCTGAGATTTCTGTTTCTGTTTCAAGATTTTCTGCTGTGTGGCCTCTGGCTTTGATCTTTTGTTTTGTTTGTTCTCTGTATTTTTGCAATCCAAGCAGAAGCAAAATGGTATATGGGAAACAGTAAGCTGGAACCTTTTAGTGATTGTTCATTGCTGCTAGAAACTCAGAACATTTTTTTTAAACTTATTATTTGGAACACTGCTGATTCTTGTACAATCTGAGAAAGAACTAGACTTTTCAAGTTTTTTTATATGTGAAGAAAGCTCCAGTACTAATTGAAAGACTCAATAAGTACAACAGATTCATCTGGTGGTGTGATGCGATGATTGACACTGTTCTCTGCTCTTAATTCTGAGAGCCTAAAATTAGACCAGTGAATTCAGAGATGCCTTTCAACAGTGGTCCAGTCTTGCTTTATCATTGGGGGGGATGCAAATTGATAGACATTTCCATACCAGCTAAGAAACCTTTGATTTCTATACTATGAGCAGCTCCCATGGTAACAGCCATATTCCAGAGAATGTTGTCACATAATTAAAACAACATATTCTTTATGTCTTTCTGCAAATAAACCTGTCAGCTGATAGATGGAATTGTCTGTAATTTATGGATAAAATGTTAAATGAAATCCTATATGAAGGAAAGCCTTTCATAGAATCGTATAACTGTTAAGGTTGGAAAAGACCTTTTAAGCTCATAGAATCCAAACACTTACCCAAGTGTCCCAAGGCCACTACTAAACCCTGTCCCTAAGCTCCTTATCTACATGACTTTAAAACACGTCTAGGGATGGAGATTCAACCTCCTCCCTAGGCAGCCTGTTCCAAGGCCTGGTGTCCCTTTCCATGAAGAAGGTTTTCCTGATGTCCAACATGAACTTCCCCTCTTCAGTCACCTCTGTGCTCCAGTAATGAAGCCAGGAAAGTTTGTGATTTGTTGGACATTTTTGGTTTTAGCTATGCTTGTTTTATTTGTGAGGAGCTTTGGTCTCGTCTTATTTTCTGGGAACTTTGTGGTGGCAGTGTTACGCTCTTATTCCTTTAAGGAGTTGTCAGTGTGCCACACATGGCTTGGAGAGGGAAGTTAATAGTGGCTCAGGGTGAAAGTAGGTTACAAATGATTTATTGTTTCCTCCCTAATCACTTGATCCTTGACCTGTCTTTGTTAAAACCTGTTAACAGTAGTGGTAATATATATTTGCCATATATAAGCAGTGCTCTTTTTTTAGATAAATTGTGAAGCATGCCAGTGCAGCAAACAGGTGTTATCTTCAGGTTTTTTGGTTAGAATAAAAAAGGAAGAGGAAAGGAGAGGGGAAGAAGCCTACACAGCTCTAACCCTTAAGGACAGGTGGCTATAGTACCTTTTTCATCCTCCATTTTAGACTGGACACAAGTAAAGGCTATGACCAAGTGTATTAAAATTCTTTGTGGGTCACTTCTAAGAGCTAACACACTCACTTGAGGTTGCAGCTTGTTCCAGCTAGGAGGGAGCAAAGCTCAGTTTCTTTGTCCCCAGTTCAATACAAGAGCTCTCCAGGGCTTTGACTGTGACATCAGGTCTGGGAGACTTCCATGGTAAAAATGAGATTTTTCATTCTTTTCTCTCACAATGGTGCCATAATGTTCCTTTTCCAGTCCTGCGAAAACATTAAGGCTACAAAAATAATGCCAACTTTTCTCCCACTAGGATTTGGATCATCATTACATTTTGATGGTTTGGTACCTTCAAGAGTCAAATCAAAGCTGTATAAGGTTTACCTCTTGAGCAAAGACATGACAAGATGTCCTGATCTGTCCAGGTATCTGAATGAGAGCAATAAATTTGGTGTTGGCAGAGCTGTTCTTGAAACTACCCAATTTTCATCCCAAACTACTGAGAATTCTAATCTGGATTAAAAAGCTGCCCCCATCTTGCAGAACATGCAGTTAAAATACCAATGTTTTGTATATGAAACTCAATGTGCTGTCCAGGACTCCCAACCACTGCTTCTAGTGAAATGAAAAGGATTAGTTTGAGTTTGCTGAGCTGCTTTATGGGCTCCTAGCAGCCCAAACTGGGTGCTATGGGCTGGTGTGAGGCAGCTAGAAGCTTAGGTGGCTCTCAAATGTGCAAGTCCTCACCTCCAGCTCCTTATTTCTGATAACCCAGGTAAATAAGCCATCACAAACCAGGCAAGTTTCCATCCCTGTCTGTCTTCTGTCAAAATATAATGTTTCTGTGAAATACTAGCGCTTGACAAATTGCAGTTTTTGTGATGGAATAGAGAACAGTTACAGAATTTGTTTTGATCTCACTTGCATCTGACTTGGGAACACTCTGCTTTTTGCATGATTAGGCAAAACCTGTATGTTTGTTTACCTCTGTCTAAGAACTGACCCATAGCAACATGGCTTTTGCCCATTAGCTCTTTAATAGTTTGAGTCTCCTGCTGTATTGATCACACACACATAGTAGTTCACTTTCTTGGAAAGCAGACAAATCCTTGGTGTCTTGCTGCAAAAGCATCAGTGAAGGTATGCTGTAGCTTTTGGGCATGACCTGCGATGTCCTGTGCCCACAGAGCCACATGTTCATACACATGAACCAAGACAGATCCCTGTGGCTCGTTGCATGTGTGAGAATGAGTGTAGCTGTAGCTGTGCTGCTTCCACAGGTGAAAAACATTGTAATCAACTGTTAATCTACAGCGTCTCTCTGCTCCTCATTTGAAGTGTCTATAGAGTTCTGCTGTGGATATAATTTTTCATAGCAAATTCATCCCATAAAACTAAACACCAGCTGTCAGACAAAAGTACTGTGATCTATAACCTTATTTAGGCTTATCTTATCACTGGCTGTTCTACATTTTTCCAACAAGAAGTGGTGGATAATAGAATCTAACGGGTGTCTGTGGTGGATTCTAGATGTGTAAATCATCCCTATTTGCATTTGCAGGATTTTTGTTACTTCCTAGCATATTACACTGCCCTGCACATGTGTGTTATTTCTTTTCCCTTCCTAGCTGGCATGGTTGTGCAGTACAGCTCTGTTTTTGCAACTGTCAATCTTTTTTCTTTCCCATATAACCTGACAGAGCTGCAGTGGCAATTTCACACAAGATAAATCTGGCAGTATTTGAAGGACCCTTTGGAAAAAAAGGAAAGGAGGGGAGAGGGGGAGGGGGAAGGAAGAAACTTGTCACTAACCAGGCTCAGTAATTTTTATTTTACTCACTTCAACTAAGAAATGCAAGCAAAAGTAGTCTCTGGATATTTGCTTTTCTAACGTCCTCTGGCATGTTGGCCAGGAATGATGTTTTGTCTTTGGATCTGACTCTATCTGGTTTTGTTTAGATGATCCACCAGTTTTGCCTCACCATACCTTTCTCTGTGTCCCTGCTGATGGTTATTACTGTGTGCTCTGAATGTGGGTCATGCATTTTGGAAGCTGAGTGGTTTGTGTGGCACTTAGCACAGTGCGGATAGGTGCGGAGAGAACACTCCATATCATGCATAAATAAAAAGTCCCTGACAAACAATCCTACCTAGTTAGTATTCTTAAAGCAGATACACAGGTTAAAATATTGTTTATTGGAGTGTAATGTTTAAAAAAGCCCAAGCTCACCACTTAATGAAGCTTTGTGGTGATCCTGTTGCCATGAAGCGTCACTCAATTAAAAAATAAATCAATTTCTGGAGGGCTCAAAACACAATTCTGACTAAGCAATTTCTAGCTAATACTTTGTGTATAAATACAGCCCTTTGACACAAAACTGACTCCAAATGGATTGAACTCCCTTTGAAGCTGGAGCTTTCTTGTGTCAGGTAGCCACTGTGTATATTGTGCTGCAGAAAACCCTGAATAAATCCAACACCTGGCATTGAAATATTAAATCATCCTGGTTTTCTTTAAACATTCTCCAATCAGTCTCCTATTCAGCACACAGTGCTCTTGCTGACATTACTGGAGTTCCTAATGATGTATTTTTCTTGTTGACAGAGGAAGGTTGGTGGTGGTCTTTTTTTTTAAAAAAAAAAAGGATTTAAAATCGCTTGTCCTATTTATGAACCTTAATAAGGCCTTGAATGTTGTGAATCATACATTTCTTGTCAAGTGATTTCTTTAGAAGGCCTGTAATGGCCTGACCATACAGGAGTGGCTGATGGTAGCAGATTGGTTACTGGCACAGGTTGGTTTTTCCCACCTTAATTTTAGAGTGTAGCATCTTTTGGTTGGGATTAGCTGTTCAACTTCACTGATGTCAAATCTTTGCCTGAGAAACTACTTTTAAGGGATTTCTCTCCATCAATCCCTTTTATGAGGGTAACACTAATGACTCCTCATTTATGAATGACAATCCTGGAAATGAAATGATTTGCATTGACTTTTGCAAAAGTGGGTCTTAGTGCTCAGGTGCAAGAGCACTGAGCGATGAATGCAGTGAGGAAGAGTCCCAAAGCAAGACTAGAGAGTTGCATGAATATTCCCTGAAATACAGGATTAGAGGATTTCTTAGCTGTAGAGGTAAGGAATCATAAAATTGTAATTGTTAGGTTGGCTTGTTGGTCACTAGCCAGCTTTGACCTGTTGATTTCAAGGTCTGAACTTTCTTTTTTGAACAGTCTGTTTTCAGCTAAACTTACAACTACTAAATGACTGGAGTCCTTGGCCTCTTCTCACATGAAAAGATCTGACCAAGTATCTTAGCCCCATTTCTAATAATTACTTAAGATTCTAAATTTTATTGAAAATCAATAAACCTGCATAACTCCTTTCTGAAAAGAAGTACTATTATAGATCTCTGGGATGGGCTTGGAAATACTACATCAGAATTTATTCTGAGGTGCTTTGTAGGCAGAAGGATGAGAGCTCCAAAACCAGAATATATTAAAGAAAATCTGTAGCTTTTGCCTGTATTTTACATATTAGTTTTCTCTAGCCCTTTAGGTACCTGTGTTTCTTCAGCTTCCTTTCCATAAATGTTCAGGGGGATATTTAACCATTAAACATAAAACTTCAGCTTTCTCAAGTCAAGAGTCAGATTCTAGGAGAGAATTTAAGATTGAATGACATACCATAATAAGTTGGTTGTTGCACAAACAGTGTGTAGTTTTGATTTCTTGAAGTCATTCTGAAAAGTTGCATAGGCAGACAGGCTTTGGGTTCCAACATCTTTATGCGTTTTCTCCTATAAATAAAGATATTTTTTGGTTTTTTGTTCAGGATGCTCAAAGACAGCAGTAAATACTGACACCAAATGCTTTTTGTTGTCAAAGTGCTTACATTTGTTGGCTAATTAATATTCATCATACTCTTGGGAGATTAGGGTATTTAATTATCCTCATTTTATAAGCTATGGGAATATGAAACAGCGGCACAGGGGACCCTACAAGCCTTTGTTGTTTTTGCATTGCTACCCCCCTACCAAAAAGTTGATTTCCTGCATGACGCATCAGAAAGTTGGACAATTGGAAAGAGAAATGACCTTGAACCAAGCTGAGATCATAGAATCGTCCCCCTCCCACAGCAGGACACCCAAACCAAGTCACAGAACTGAATATTACTGATTGGAAGTGACCTGGAAGGATTATCCAGTCCAATCCCCCTGCCACAGCAGGATCACCCAGACCGGGTCCAGGCAGGTTTAAACTGTCTCCAGAAAAGGAGACTCCACAAACTCCCCAGGCAGCCCCCTCCACTGCCCCATCACCCTACCTGAGAAGAAGTTATAGAATTGGTCAGGGTTGGAAGAGATCTGCTTTAGCATCTCACCTGCTCCCAAGCAGGAACTTTAATTTTTCAGCCATGAACTTCCTTACTTTTACTTCATGAACCCAATTAAATTGGTCTTGGAGAGGAGGTAAATAGAACTTCATTGGTCTGTTGGTGCAAGATTTTTTTTGTTCTCTGCTCTGCAAGCTCTGTTCACCAATACATTGAGACAAATGTAAAGAATAAACTAACATCTTCTATAATATTTCCTAAGAAATGAGAATCTCATGTTTTGGTTCATGTTTTGGGTTTATGTCCCTTCCCAATTTTTTCTCACGAGAGCGAGGGGAAAAAGCAGGGTGAATATTTTTTTCCATATTCTCTTGGAAGGTTGATTGACTGATCTACAAAGATGAGGACAATAAACTGTTACTGTTCTAGAAAAATATGCCATAAATTGAGGGCAAAAGCAATTGAACTACTTGGCTCCTGCACTGCAGTGTTGTACTTAATTCCTTCATAAGCATCCTAATTAGCGAACGGCAGGCCTCGTGTAGTGATCCTTGACGATTCACTCAGCCTTCTAGTACAGGAAAGGAATTATTTTACAAGTGTTAATGCAAATATAGATGGAATTGCTTCCTCCTGTGTAGTGCTCAGAGTCCCTTTGCTTCTCATGTGCTTTTAAAGAAATCACAAATATTCAAACCTGTCCAATTCCACCTTTAGATAATGAGATTTGGCTATGGAGGAGGTAGTGACTTTTTTCATGGTCAGGTACCTCCTGTTTGTGAAGAGAAAGCAAATAAACCTTCATCCCTAAGAACTGCTGCTTGCTCATATCAAGCATATCCCCAGTTTTTTCCCTTCTGAGTAACCCAGACACCAGTGTTTACAGATGAAAGCTCTCATTGATGCCACAGCAAATAAAAATATATTGTCTAGATGCTTTCTGGAGGAAAAATTCCTGTGTCATAAGGAGAAATTAGAAAGCCCACGTGATGGGTACTCTTTGCATCTAATACTTTGTGACAAGTGCTTTTATTCTGAAGTGTTTTCTTGAATAAAGTTTGACCTATCATGAAGCTTTATTTTAGGTCTGTGAATTAGATACTGATGGAGTTTCTCTTGTGGTTCATGATAGGTTTGTTACACTTAGAGTAAATCTATCAAGTTCAAGGTTGGGTTCCTGCTTTACAGCAGAACTGCTTCTTGCCTTCAGTCATATGCAGACTTGTGTGTTCTTTGTTATTTGTAATGTTTTAATTCAAAGCTGGTTCTTTGCAATACACTTGATTCCATAGGAATCTTGAGCAATAGGGTTGTTTTTTCTCTGCAGGATGGAAACCCTGTTTTTTACCCAGATCACTTTCTTACTTTGCTTTCATTCAAGCAGAGTGGGCTTGTGAAGTGTGTGTAGGAATAGCCTTGTCAAAGTGCTGCACGCTTCCGTTCTAGGGCTGTTATTTTTGAGTGATCAAATTGATGCTGTAGCCTATTAAATAGAATAAGTTATAGAGGTGAGGGAAGAGGATTAAAGAGCTATCATACAAAGCCATCTTCCCAAAATGATGAAACACCCCAGAACTGAGCACCGCATGTGCCAAGTAATAAATGTCACAGGTAATACTGGTTTTAAACCAGCTGGCCCTTCACAGTGGTTGTAAGATCTTTTGGCTTTGAATAAAATATATATTCATGCAAATGACAATGTAACAGATTTTGACATCCCAAAATATTCCCTCACACCCCACTTCAGCCTCCTCCTTCTCTTCTCTCCCCTTCCCTCATTGCCCTTTCTGCATTAAATACCAAATCACTACATCTTGCCCTCCCCCATGGGCTACAATTCCTGTGGAGTCTTGGCTGTGGATGCATTATGAAATGCATGAAGAAGCTCAGTAATGATTTATCCCATCAGCAAGCCAAAATCACGGTCAAGCTGAGCTTTAGCATGATGTTCAGGCTACTGTAGAGTAAATTCTGAGCATGTCCTGGTTGGACAAGGAGGGACTTGAATGGGTCTGAGGAGTTTTCATAGAATCATAGCATGGTCCAGTTTGGAAGGGATCTTAAAGATCACCTAGTTCCAACCCCCCTGCCATGAGCAGGGACCACCCCCCCCACTAGACCAGGGTGCTCAAGGCCCCATCCAATCTGGCCTTGAACACTTCCAGGGAAGGGGGCATCTACAACCTCCCTGTGCCAGTGTCTCAGCACCCTCATCATGAAGAACTTCCCTGTGACTTACAGACATAAGCAAGGAGCTAAAGGCAGTGATAATCTAGGAATCTTTACGCAGGTAAAATGTTTCATGTCTTTGGTTCTTGTAGGTTTGAATGGGAGACAAGCTGCACATTACCTGTTAGGACCCAACTTTATGAATTATGCTTTTGAGCCATGCTGAGGGTAGATGCGTTTTCATTCATGGTAAAGTCAACACTGAGCATCTTTGGAAAGGAAAAATGAAAGCGGTGGATGAGATGTACTGGGTTAGTTAGCCCACTTGCTTCCAGATAGTGCCAACAATGATGTTCTTATTCTCAGAAATGAAAATGGTTAAAATGCTTCTGGATTCCTTCTTCCCATCTGCAAAACTGTTCACAAATGTTCCTCTCATGATCTGAAGCTCTTCAGAATTCCAGACAGAATACGTTCATGAGCATTTGTCATCACTGTTCTTTTAACAAAAGTTTTCTCCCTCCCCAAGCTCTGATATCAGAACTTTGCCAAGCTATAAAATAAGCTCTTCATGAGTGGCTTTGGAATTAATCTCCTTCAGGGCTTTTTTTTTTTTTTATTCTTGGTTAAATGGAAATCTGACTATAACCTTCCAGTCCAGGTCACACCAGGGCCAGCTATGATGGCTTTTAAATTTTCTCCCTGACAGCACCTCTTCTGATGTGATCTCTGCATCTTCAGCAGCCGCATTGCACACCTTGTGAGCTAAGGAAGGATCGAGCCTGCCCCAGTCTCAGCAGAACACTCCATATGGTGCTACATGGGAAAAGGACTGTGCAAGCTGGAGAAGACTGCTTAGTACAAGCATGTGGTTGGGAGTGACTGGAGGAGAGAACAAGAAACAGCTTAAAGATGCTATAAGCGTGGAAGGAGGTTATTAGTGGAGTCCCTCAGGGACTGATTTTCACATTTGATCTTATCCTTCTCATTAATTACCAAAACCAGGAGAAATGCAAGAATTTGCTAATTAAATGTCCTTGAAGTTGGACATACCTAACGGGAGCCCATCCTTCAGGATTGGTCTTGAATAGTGAAGAATTTGAGGCAGAAAGGAGTTGTCACTTCACATGATTATAGTGCCATGTCTGCAGGAAAAACAATGAGTATTCCTGGGATTCTTCATTCTTTGGGGGGAACAGAAGTTTGAGGAAGGCTGTGTCTTGTTTAGAGAGGTCCATTCCTCCTACCACTGGAGGGAGACAAGGACCCATGAGAACAAACACGACTGTCAGATGTGCAAATCCATGCCTGAGATGGGGAAGCAAGCCTGACCATTGTGATATGGAGAATATTACCTTGGCTAGACCCATCTGTCTTTATGAGCACACTGTTGTGATGGACTGTGTACAGTGAAGATGCATGAGGTGTGTGCTGAGCTCTGGTTTTATTCAGGGCATATGTGGTTCTTGAGGTAGGTAGCTTAAACAAGAGAAGACCAACAAATACAAACCAAAACCAACTAATCAGGACATGCAGCTGTCTTGAGTCAAAACAGTCCTGAGGATGATGATGGAAGCAGCTCCTAAATAGTTGCTCTTAGTCTACGCTCCCTGCAGTCAGTTTATTTTAGGAATACTTCTTATTTAATTGTAGTAGAGTCATTCTGAATTAATTGTTCTGTGTTACTGTTACGGTGTTGGCATTGCTGCAGTTCAGCTAATGGGCTAATTTCTTTTTACATCTTTTTAATAGAAAATAAATTGTAGGCAAGCCAACAAGGCTTCATTTAAGGCACATGCAGAATCCTAAGGGAGATGTAAACACTAACATGAAAATTGAAGGAAAGTATTTGCAAAGAAAAGAGGAGAATCACTTAATTCATTCTGAAATGCAAATGCTCCAAAATTTTCTTGCTTGAGAGTCAGGACATTAGCAAGACTGACAGACCATAGCTGCAATGATCTTTAAATGTGGGGAAAATAACAAGCAAAGCTATACCAGGTGAGTATGAATACAGTGATTGCTCCCAGAGTTCTTTCCCAATTTCAGTCTGGATGCTGTGTCTCCACAGTGGACGATGCTGTACAGCCAACACTGGCTTCCCTCTTGGCATCTATAGATGCAGATAGCTGTGGTGTAGGAATTTCACAGTCTCTTAAAGGTGGGGTTGGAGCAAATGGTTCCAAATAAAAGGTGTTTCTTTGCAGTCTGCAAACCAACATTTTCCTTTCTCCTTCATTACAGCTCCTCCTTGCATTTCCCACCCCTGCCCCCTATTTCTTCTTTATGATCCCTTCTTCGGGTCAGTGCCTTTACTAATACTTGATTTCTTCTCCGTATAGAGTACCCAGGGGCTTATGTGAGCACTTGTGTGTTTTGGTAGAAGTCCCAATGGTGCTGTAGAAATTGCTTTCACAGGGTTTATCACCTTTTGTTGCTTTGGTGATAGCTACACCTGTGTTTCACCTAGAGGCTGCCGTTCTTCCAGTCCCTCATGAATATGTTAATGAATTATTTTGCACTTACAAAACAAAAAAAGAGAATCTTTGCAGTCACAGAGCCAACTTTGCATCTTGGGGTGGTATTTAAATATCTTCATGGAAAATGTATAAGTCTAGGTTAAAGAAAAAAAGGATAGTGAATAAATTCAGTGTGGCACGAATCTGACATCTGCATTGCAAAAAAATATTCAGTGCAAGTAAATCAAGTAAATTCTGCCTTTTTTTATTCTGAACTCTTGTAACAAACAAAACACACACTTGGTAATTAAAATAACTTCTTTCAACCTTATTCTACTGTTTCTGAGTAAGCTTTTCTTCTTGGCAACTTACTACCTGAAGTCCTAAGATTCTAAGTGAAATCTCAGATTCTAAGTGATTCCTCATTTCCTGCTGTATGTTTTATGATCACTCTCTTATTATGATTTTCCTCTGTCAATCAAATGGCTATTTCAGCCTCTAGTTTTCATTATACCCTAAAGACACAGATACGAAACACTACTATAATTTTCTCAGTGTTTTACTTTTTAACTCAATTTTCTTTGTGCATGGGCTTTGCTGTAGTGATTATCCCACTTTACTGTTTATGACATTTGAGTTATTTTTACTGTAGAGAACTCCTGGACGTGCTCTCAGACTAACAAGTGCTGCATTGTTCTAAAGTTCATCTAAATCAGTATCTTGCATATAAAATGGAACACATTAGTACTGAATGCACTAATTGTTACAGGGGCTTTTTGGTATTTGTATTTTCTGCCGTTTTTGTGAAATCTTAGGAACCTCATTAAAAAGCTTGACAATAAGAGCCATACAACCTACTTTCCTGATCAAAGTAGTTCAAAGAAATCTAGAGGTGCATATATAGATATATTTTAATTAATATTTTTCCCAAAGCCTGCTCCAGTCATTAGGCTTTCTCTTTCCGATTGGCATCAGTGACCTGGAGCATGACTTTTTTATTTTACACCATTGGGATGATTTAGGTGAACAAATGCTAATCCATGCTTTGACTTGGGGATACTTACTGCATGTCTTGTGACTACCAAGCTTCAGTATCACAGAGTACATGCCCCTGACTCATCTTTCTCATCCTGTCCTCTCCCAGCCAGCACCTTGACAATGTCATGTAGCTGAGCTGTGGCATTGGAGCTGTTGTTTAGTTGTTTAGCTCCATCAACATTCCTGGATGGGGAAGAGGAGTATCTATCATTCCAGATTCCTCATGGCCTCAGTGCAGGTGATAGGAGGAAAAGTGCTCTAATATAAATAGTTTAAAAGAGCTGAAGGCTAAACTATAATATCCAGGTGTCAGGAGGAATTATTTCTCAAGCTTCTGAAAATTAAAGATTTCAACAGCAGGAAGTTTGCTTCTTCCCATGTACGATATAACAGTTTTTCAGATTCTATCTTAAGTGGATGAGGTGTGTTCTGAAACAGTGGTTACTGCTTTCTCAGTGAGTGCAAAACCTTTGGTGCATTTGGCTGCAAAAGTGTCAGAGCTTCAGGAAAATAATTTGCATTGTTCTTTCCCACCATGACTTCATGATGTGAATCTCTCATGTTATGATGATGTTTCTGCTGAGCTCTGTCTTGGGGTGTCTTCAGCAGTAAAGTAAGGAGTAAGACATTGAGGAAAATGGAACTTTCCCTTGTATTAGTATCGGGAATGAATATACTCTTCACAATGGACTTTGATTTAAAAGAAGCCAGTAGATGTGTTTGGGTTAATCCTGGTCAGTTGCTCTATTCTAAAGCCAAACATTGTTCAAATACCAGATTGTTGCCACAGTGTAGCCAAACGTAGAAGGGATATGGACCCGAGCCCACAGCCTGTGGCCACCTGTGGAATAGCAGGGTTTTGGTTGAGCTTAAAGATTTCTTCCTGGGTTGAAACGGCATCAGCTGCATGTGCAGAGAAAATGGTTAGATGAATTGGCCCAGCACAAAGGGAAGGTGACTATTTGTGTGCTAAAAAAAGTCTTGGCTCATTTTGAGAGCTTCACAGTTCAAGAATCAATTGGATTTGCATATCCCAAAAGTTCAGGACTTGATTTTCTAAATGATAATATTGGTGGCATAGTGATTGTCTGCCTAAGCCCTCCTGTCATATATTCCATGGAGGGTGCATTATTTAATCTCTATGGAGACATGGAATTTTCATGATGTTAGGACTGTAGTGGGTACTTTAGTGGGGTTTTTTGTTTTGTTTTGTCTTTTTGGTTTTTTTTTTGTTTGGTTGGGTTTTTTTTTTTTTGCAAAGGAATGAAATTGTTCTGTCTTTGAACATATGATCTGTGATGCCTTGAAGGCCGCTTGGAGAGTGAGATAATTAGCTACCCCACTGCCTAGAGAAATAGTTTGGAGGTTTTTAGAAGCCTTATGCAAATGGTTTGGGATATTATACCAAATTAGTTTCAGTTAGGCTCAAATTTATCTAATTTAATTAAAATATTGGGAAAAGTAAATCTTTGACTGAGGAAAAGGAAAGCTGACAGAAGACCGGGCAAAAAAATATGCTGGCATATATGGACTGCAACAATTAGATAGTGATGGATCTGTAGCTGCCATTCACGTGTAGACATTCACCTCAAAGGCATCAGTAATGACTCTGTTTTATAAGACTCTATCAGGAATTAATATTCTAGTCTACAGGTGAAATAAGTGCTGAATGAAATTAAACCTCATGCTGAATGTGACTGTATTCTATCATAGTGGGCTGTGAATTAAGCTGGTAAATCTGCTGTCTCCTGGAACTTTGAAGTCCAATCACAGCCTACTTTGAAGTTTCTGGGGGTCTCTGTTGTGGAGTAGACATTTTGTCTTCAGGGGACTCTTGACACTTTTACCAGATCTGGTATTCTGGAGGCCCATTTTCTGGCTCTGTGATGGATAGGATAGGAGCCTTTTCATCCACAGACTTGGTCATGGGTGCATCACATTTCTTCTTGGTCCAGAGAAGATGGTCGTGAGATTAGAGGGGCAGGTGGTGCACAGCTGATCACCAATGACTCACTGTTTGCTACCTCTTCAACACACAGAGCTCAGCCAGAGAATGATGAGGAAAAGGAAATCTGTTGGAAGCAGCTCTGGTCTTACAGCTTGGCCTGTGGTTTGGCAGCTGAACTGAGCCTGGAGAAACTGGAAAGTGGCAGTTGTGTTGCCTGAGGTAGGTAGGAAATCTGCCAAAGGAGAACTGTGCTAGCGGGGAAGACTGTTGTTACATGGAGCATAAAATGGGGCTTGTGACATGTAGGGGTGGTGAGGAAGGGTCAGCAGTCTCTATAAAGGAAGAGAGAAGCACAGGTTACTGCTGGGATGATGGTCAAGGGAGATAGACTTCTGCTGGTTCCAGCAGAGCTTGTAGGATTTGTACCCACCCTTTACTAGCTGAATTCTGCAACTTCAGTGTTTCATTTCAATACATGTGATGGTTTTGTAAAGCTACTTTTAACAACTCCCAATGTGATGTGACCACTAAGAGCAAATTCATTGAGTAGTTGGAATACACATTTTTGGAAAAGCTTCTGCAGGCAGCACATTTCATTTGTACAATTACATATTCACAAAACCTCTGTCTTTTTTAGCTTTAAATAGCCTGGTTTTTTTGCATCTTCAGGGTATCATCTTCTAGCTGGCTTGCTGTGTATTATTAAAACCGGAAAGCAAATGTAAAACTTGTGGTACCCCTCTGGGTTTCACACTTATTGGAACAGGCTGCCCAGGAGGGGTTGAAATTGCCATCCTTGGATGTATTTAAAATTCATGTAGATATGGAGCTTGGGAACAAGGTTTAGTGGTGGCCTTGGAGCGGTGGGGTCAGTGGTTGCATGTGATGATCTTGAAGGGTTTTTTCCCAACATAAACAAATCTACTATTATGTTAATGCAATGGCACTGGTGAAAAATTCAGACACAGAAGCACATGTTGCTGTTTGACTCAGAGGCAAGAAGGACCTGATGTTCTGTAAGCATCCAGAGGGGAAATATTTGGGGGTTTTTTGTTTTGTTCTTTTTTTCTGTTCTTTCTTTTTCAAAGCATAAACCCCCCCCCAGTAGTTAAAGGTGAATGAGCTGCTGCAGGAGAGCAGTGAGTGGTCTTTGGTAAGCTAGGACTTTCTTTGCCTTATGAAAAGCAAAGCAAAATCTTCTCTGGGTAATTTATCCCGACTTTAATAAATATCAAGCGTTCCCTTCGAGGCACGTATTGACTTGCTAACCTTCCTCTACTCTGTCTTAATCTTTGTCAATATTTACTCCTTCATGCAATAAATACTGAGAAGTCCAGCAGAACCCAACTTCATCTTGATTTTTGAACTTTTGCCATTTCTTTTCCCATTTCAGCAAAATTCATATAGAGCTTGGGATGAAAAATTAAACCTGTTTTATAACCTCTGTTACGTGGTTTATAGTAATAAACTTGATGAATGCTTTAGACCTCTGGCTGTAAGTAAAACCCCCGCACCTCTTCTAAAGAGCTAGAGAATATATTGGATCTTTTTGACCTTTGATGGGTATTTCTTGGGAGCCTGTGGTATTGCTATACCTCTCATAAGTTGTATTCTGTGTTAATTTAGGTCTATTACATGACTTCTAATAAGATTCCTTAGTGAAACAGCCCCCTCTTTCATGAAGCATGTACTTCTCTAAAAGCTAGATGATAACAAACATATTCTTGAAAGAAAATGCTAGTACCTGTGGAGATCAGTCATCTGTGATGCTCCCTGCTACACTCATCTGTTCTGCAACTTCTGAACAAGGACTGTGACACACTGGAGGGAACCTGAGAAGCTACTGCTTTAGTTTGTTATTGACTTCACACACTGCTGAACAAGGTGGCAGGAACAGGGACCTTTCATGGTCACACCCCAGGTTAAGCCCCTTAATCAGCATCATAGTGCTGAGGACTGTCCTTCATGTCTTTGTTCTGCAATGAAGAACTTGAGTCAGATCCCTCTAACACCTGCTTCCCATGAAATCTTGAGTATGTAGAGCTGCTACTGCTACCTCTCTTGAGGGTTTTGAGAATGTAGGAGCTGTTGGGACATCTGTTGCCTGCACAGAGCTCAGCTGAGATAGTCTTCCCAGATGAATTTCTTCACTGTTCTAACTGTATCCTTAAACTTACATAAGTAAACTTGGAAACGCTGGGTGAAAATGAGATTTAGTACTATGTTGTTGCTCAGGATGAAACACTTATTCCTTGAAAAATACTTATTTGATGGCAAATAGGTTTGTTTTGAGATGGATAACAACCACATTGGTGTGTGAGACTTCCCTGTATGTGCCTTTAGTTCATCTGAATGTTAACCTGAGTGCTCTGCGTGACAGATGTGCCAAGAGAAGCATAACCATAGAATCACAGAATGCTTTATGTTGGAAGGGACCCTTAGGCACTATAGGGATGTCCATGGGCTGTGGTGATGGTTCACTGTCAGTGCTGAGTCACCTTGTGTGTCATTGGTGTCAAGTAGCAAACCACTGACAGAAATGAACAAAGCGGTAATGATTTTCATGGTATTTAATTGAGCTAGGTGCATGTTTTGCAGCTGAATGTTTTTCCTTCAGAAAATCAAAACATGTAAGAGAATCCTTGATATTAATAAGTGGCTCAGGGGTTGGTGTGAACAGAAGAACTTTGGGTTCTTTGATCACGCAGAAACGTTTAATGATAGCGGCTTGTTAGACTCAAATGGATTGCATCTATCCAATANCATCTATCCAATAAGGGTAAAAGGGTACTGGGCCATGAGCTGGCGGGCCTTATCAAGAGGGCTTTAAACTAGGATTGAAGGGGGAGGGGGATGGTACTGAAGTCTCTCGGGAGACAATGGTGGACCCACTCTGAAGATGCATGTAGTGGCCCAACTGAGGTGTGTATATTTTAATGCACGAAGTATGGGCAACAAGCAGGAGGAACTTGAAGTCTTGGTGAGCCAGGAAATGTATGACATAATTGCCATCACTGAAACGTGGTGGGACGAGTCATATGATTGGAGTGTTGGACTGTAAAGGCATACATTATTTAGGAGAGATAGAGGCAGAAGGGGTGGAGGAG